>JBBPBX010112198.1:0-10626 GCA_038048925.1 Garcialebias charrua
CCCGCAGCCACGATGGACCCGAGTTTAATTCGCTCGTGACAAATTTGTTCATTTCTCATCATTTCAGTCATGGAGTCGACGGAAGAGAAATCAATCACTGACTTTTGGCAAAAAAACTAAAGAAAAAGCCAGATCAGGGATGAAAAAGGGGGATTTATTACATTTGTGTCGCATACAAAACAGTCCGGCACCGGACTGCTATGTTCCAGGGACCCCCGAAACACAAATATTACCATCAAAATAGATAAGCACACATAGTTTTACACCCCGAACCCAACCGTCTTGGTCCCGTTGCTCAACGTGGCCCCTGAAAAAAGATGGCCCCGTAGGGGTCCCAGGCCCCTGGCTCTGACATATGTTAAAGAGGGCCCCGAGACGTGAAGATCCATGTATGCTTAGTGGAAATCGGACCGACGGTTCAAAAAATGTCAACCCTAGATTTTTAGGGTTTTTCTAGCTTTTGGGGGGCCGCTACGGGGGACCCAAGGGCCCGAGGCGCACGGGACCAAGTCCCCCGCGTTCGTCTTGAGCCCGAGATCAACATACTCAAAAATCAACCTCCTAGCACTTTTCTAAAAAAAATGAATTGGGATAGTCATCAGAACATTGCAAAACACTCTGTTGGAATTCGAACCTTACCCCATTTGTGACCACAGGCTGGAAACATGAAAAAACAGTTATGAAAAAAAAGACAAGATGGATGTGTTCCACCCTCCCCCCAATGTTGACACCTCAAATCTGGGGTCCCTAACCGCTTTCGGCCCCGAGTTAGGAACTTAAACACTTTTGGCCCCCAAAAACTGCCTTTTCTGAACATATTTTGTAAATTTGGACCCCTTCCCGTGCACGTACGTGCACAAAACTTTCACACTCTTTTAGGGCTTACTCCATATACATGTGATTCAAATCTGGATTATCCAGGACTTCGGGGTCCTGAGTTATGAATTTTCTTCTTTAACCCTATTTTTCACAAAAAATACACCTGACCGGCATTTGCGGGGTTGTTTGGGGGTCTTACGGTGCACGTAGGAAGGCCAAATTTTCAGGGTAGATGCGGCCTATCCTGATCTACATCTCCAGCAAATTTGGTGCAGTTCCTTGCTTCCTTCAGGGAGATACAGGCTGCAGAAGGTGTAAAAAAACGGGTGGGAATTGTCCACAGGCCTCCGTTTGTTCAAAAGTTAATTAAGGTACCTTAACTTTGACCTAGCACCACCAAATTCACAGGATCTCTTAAGCACAAGCCTTTCTACCAGATTCTATAGTTATGTGGCTCTGGTCTATTCCTGTGGCCCGTGGCAGCCCCATGAACACAGACCTAAACGCAATGTAAGTCAATGGGCAATGTAAGTCAATGGGCCTACAGCTCCAAGTTTGCGGGTTAATTGTGGGGCAGAGGAAGGGGTCATCAAGACGAGCTCATTCTTAAACTACACCACTCTGTTTATGCAGTCCAGTGCAGCGAGGACTGTCCAGACTTATACATTGGAGAAACGAAACAGCCCATCCACAGAAGAATGTCTCAACATAGGAGAGCCTCCTCCTCTGGACAAAACTCAGCTGTTCACCTCCACCTCACAGACTAGGGACACTCTTTTGAGGACCAAAATGTACATATTCTGGACCGAGAACACAGGTGGTTTGAGAGAGGTGTGAAGGAGGCGATTTATGTAAAAAGAGAGAAACCATCGTTAAACAGAGGAGGAGGTCTAAGATTTCAACTTTCAAAAACTTATGGCGCGGCCCTGGGTCTGGTTCCCAGGCGTCTCACACCTGATGAGAACAGAGGAGCTTTGTTTGTGAATTAGACCAACAAAGACTTTGACAGGTCCCTGCTATCAATGGGTGAAGTGTGACTTGTCATTTCACATACAGTAGGATGTGTGTGTGTGTTCTGTAAGCTCTGTTTTCACACACTGAACTTTGAATGGGTCACAGGTACGTGTTATCCCAAGTATGTGGGGGTGTTAGTTTCCAATTTAAATATGTTGGTGCGTGTCAATGGCTTGTCCTGTTATAACTGCTTCCCCTGACTGTCTGCTAAACTCAATTGATAAAGCTTTTCGGATGAGAAGCGAAACGTCTTGTTTGTTACAAATAAAGTCCAGTTGTTCTGTATTGAACGCCTTTTTTGATTTTATCATGTCCTGGACGACTGAGAATCTTCACCAGCATATGACTAATTAATCTTTGGCACAAGCCATTCTCTTCAAGGCAATGATCCGGTTTCGGACGTAATTTTTTACCCCAGTCCAGTTTCTGTCCTTGAGTGCATTTGGTTCTGCCTTGATGCACTGAAGGCAGTGTATTTTCTGAGGTACCTTGCATGTGTGGATGAAATTCATCATGTGTCTTTCAACTGCACAAACCTCTGTGTCTTCACACTTACATTTAGCATTCCCCCGGTTGCCTGTGATGAACAAATGTAAAGACCATAATATTAAAAAAATTCATCCATCCATCCATCCATTTTCTTCCGCTTATCCGGTGTCGGGTCACGGGGGTAGCAGCCTAAGTAGGGAGGCCTAGACTTCTCTCTCCCCAGCCACTTGGAGCAGCTCCTCTGGGGGAAGCCCAAGGCGTTCCCAGGCCAGCCAAGAAACATAGTCCCTCCAGCGTGTCCTGGGTCTTCCTCTGGGTCTCCTCCCGGTGGGACATGCCCGAAACACCTCACCAGGGAGGCGTCCAGGAGGCATCCTAACCAGATGCCCGAGCCACCTCAACTAGCTCCTCTCGATGTGGAGAAGCAACGGCTCTACTCCGAGTCCCTACCGGATGACTGAGCTTCTCACCCTATCTCTAAGGGAGAGTCTAGACACCCTGCGGAGAAAACTCATTTCAGCCACTTGTATCCGAGATCTCGTTCTTTCAGTCATAACCCAGAGCTCATGACCATAGATGAGGGTGGGAACGTAGATCGATCGGTAAATTGAGAGCTTTGCCTTTTGACTCAGCTCTCTCTTCACCACGACAGACCGGTACAGCACCCGCTTCACTGCGGACGCTGCACCTATCCGCCTATCGATCTCACGCTCCAGTTTTCCCTCATTCGTGAACAAGACCCCGAGATACTTAAACTCCTCCACTTGGGGCAGGACCTCCCCTCCGACCCGGAGAAGGCATGTTACCCTTTTCCGGCTCAAGACCATGGCCTCGGATTTGGAGGAACTGATTCAGTTTATCTAAAACACAGATGGCATACACTACTTCAGAACACTGCAAAAGCTTTGTATAAAAATATTTGATTCATGTTAAGCAAACCCTCACCCTACATTAGATTTAGAATGGGTTTGGAAACAATTTTTAAAGAAATTACTGGAACTGCAGTCAATAGGTAGAAAGAAAGAATTGTTGATGAAGATGATTGTCATCATTGATGCTTCTGTCTGGTATCAGTTTTATTGTAATTTTTCTCTTAAGAATTCAGTTGCAGCTCATATGAGGCAGAGGGGTGACATCATGCTTGCAAAATGTAATATGTTTGCATAAGATGGTCTAGTGGCAGGGCTTTTGACTACGGATCCGAAGGTCGCGGGTTCGCGTCCCGGCCACTACCCAGCTTGGGGTGTCTATGAGTGCACACCTATTTCTCCAGCTCCCCGGGCGCTTTCGGGCTGCTCACTGCACCACCTGGTAGGTGGTTGGGTTAAATGCAGAGACGAATTTCGTCTGTGTATGGGAACATACGCAGATGACAGGAAAAGACATTATTATTATTATTATTATATTATATATTTATACTATTTGTTTTTCCATTATCTGAGGGTGACAGTGGTAAGGAAAAACTCCCTCATGAGGAAGAAACCTTTAGCAGAACCAGGCTCAGGACAAGTAGTATCTACTTTAACCAGTTGGGTTTAGTAATAACAAGGAGGAGGAACAGATACACAATGGCAGATCAAGAATCACATGATATAAATAGTATCAAATGATAACTATTCAATTTTAAGAAATCATTTTAAGAAATCAGGTAATTCTGTCCTCCAGTAGTCTAAGCCTATGGCGGCAGCATATTATAAGCCAACCCTAACTCTAGGATTTATCAAAAATGAAAGTCTAGTCTTAAAACTGGACAATGTTATCAGCCTCACAGACAGAAACTGGAAGTTGGTTCCACAAGAAAGGAGCCTGATAACTGAAAGATATTCCTCCCATTCTGCGTTTGGAAACTCTAGGTAGGAACCACGAGTAAGCCTTCAGTGTGAGAGAGAAGTGCTCTATTAGGAAAATCTGGAACAATAAGATCTCCAATTTAAGATGGAGCTAGGTTGTTGAGGGCTTTAATTTAAATTTCATTTTATTTATTTATTTATTTATTTAAATTAAGACAATACAACATGTCAGCAGTTAGCATCAATGTAAATATGCCAGAGTTAGCACAAAAGCTAATTTTAATCCATTGTCCTAAGGCAAGAACAAGAAACATCCCACAAAACAAAGAGCAGAGAATAATACAAGCATCACCTGCGTAACACACAACATGAAATTAAAATAAGGATATGATGCCATAACAAAATAGACAAGAAATCTACATATGAGTGCACCTCTGGTTAGTTCTCAATCAGTGTTTCAAAGACTTTATAGATTAGAAGTAAATTTTTGAATTCAATTCTGGATTCAACAGGGAGCCATTGTAGAGACGCTAAAACTGGAGAGATATGATCTCTCCTACTAACTCCAGTTAAGACACTGGTAGCAGCATTTTGGATTCACTGAAGACTTTTTAAATAAGCTTTTCACACATACACATATATACACATACATATATACACATATATACACAAATATATAGATATACTATATATCTATATAGTAAAAGAAAGTCTTCTCTCCTTTTCACTTTTTGTGATTGTTGGAGCAAAAATCAACTTCAAAACTTAAATTGATTTTATGCACAGCCCAAGTGGACATCTCATCCTCTGACGTCAGTAATACATTTCTAACCAGTGTCAAATTATAGTTATGATCAAAGCTGCACATATGTGTATATGAAAGAGCAAACAACAAAGCAATGTTAAAAACACCAAAGAATCCTATTCAAAAGGTGCATTATTGTTTGAAAAATAACTATATAAAGAAAAAAGAAAGTAGGCTCAATCATTCAGGTAAATAAATTACATACAAAAAAGGTATTTAAGAAATGAGCATGCATCAGGGTACATACAAAAAAGTTAAACTGTATCATCCGGAGAGTTTCTTTTTTTGAAAGGAAATGTTTTATCCTTCATCCAAAGGACTCCCATCAGTCTGAGGCCTGCCAACAGGGTCTATTGTATTAAGTAGCACCTTGTTGACTTGTTTCAAACCAGTCTGCTGTTGAGCTCAGTGTTGTTATGCACTATGATTAACTGCTTTAGACTGATGGTCCTCCATTTTGCATGTGTAAAGCCATTATGCCTGGGAACTCAACAGCAGACTGGTTTGAAACACATCAACAATGTGCTTGGTATGACATATCCTGTTGGTAGGCCTCAGACTGATTAAGTCCTTCAGATGAAAGATGAAAAATTTTCTTCCAAAAAGGAAACCGTCCAGATGACATGATGTAACTTTTTTGTGAACTATAGAATGAGTTTTTGACAGAAAACAGTAGTTGGTACAAAAGCCCAAGACAAACCAACAACTATTTCTTTACCATGTTTTTGACGAGAACAAGAGGAAATGGAAGATGAAGATGTTGTCTCTGGTGCCTTATTGGTATCCTCATCTGTCATCTCATTCACTTGTGTTTCTGTTGCCTTTGTGGCTGAAGTTTCTGTTGCCTCCGTGGCTGAAGTTTCTGTTGCCTCCGTGGCTGAATAAAAGTACTCCTGCTCATCACTTGAGGAATCCAGATCTTGTGATTCAATTCTTTCTGAAGATAAGTTGCAAGTAATTTGAGAAAAAAGGATCACATGCAATTTTTGTTGAAAAATAAAACCACTAACAGATCAGATTTCTTACATTACTCTTGCACCCATACACAAATGTTATCCCTTAAAGCTGCACAGACATTTCATAGGATTGCAAACAATACATTGACTTCAGTTTTGTAGTCTCCCAGTTTGATAACTGATTAATGTGGTTCTTAAACTTTATTTACCATCAATTGATTATGTTAAGATAATACTGTACATATTGGATCCAAATCAAATATTCACGCTTACCTTATCCGGATTAGTTCAAGGGTGCTTCCAAGTAAAAAAAGTGACTTCCTGTTCTGAGGGGGCAGGACCTCAATGAAGTCACAACATGACAACAAAGGATCGCCGGGCATCCAACAGGGATGAGTCATGCCAAGTTTGGTGCATTTCAGTCTTTCATTGTGAAAGTTATAGCTGTTTGAAATTTATGGAGTGAAACACAAATTTGAGTCCTGGCCACGCCCCTTTAGTATAAATGAAAATGCAAGCTTTTGATCATTTTTACTGTCCAGTGTATTAAGGGCATATTAACCAAGTTTGAAGGCAATCCTTTAAAATCCCTAGGAGAAGTTCGTTCAAATCTGTAAGTAGAAACACCAGAAAATAATAATAATAATAATAATAATAATAATAATAATAATAATAATAATAATGCATTTTATTTGGTAGCACCTTTCAAAACATCCAAGGAAACTTCACAGCATTAAAAACACAATAAAACAATATAAAATAACTATATAAAAAAGAAAAATTAAAGTGAGAAGGCTAACTTGAACAGATGAGTTTTGAGTTTTGATTTGAAGGTCAGAAGGCAGTCAATGTTACGGATGTCTGGGGGAAGAGCGTTCCAGAGTTGGGGAGCAGAGTGAGAAAAGGCTCTGTGTCCCATGGTGCTGAGGTGGACAAGAGGCACATTGAGATGGATGGAAGAGGAAGAACGAAGAGAGCGTGAATGGGTGGTAATGTGCAGGAGATTAGACAGGTAAGGAGGGGAGAGGCTATGAATAGCCTTAAAAGTGTACAACAGGATTTTAAATTGAATTCTGAATGTGACTGGAAGCCAGTGAAGTTGCTGTAAAACTGGGGTGGTGTGGTAGAATGGGGGGGTTGGTAACGATGCGGGCAGTTGAATTTTGAACCATTTGAAGCTTAAGGATTAATTTGAAATATGCAGATCGGGTAATACTATTGATTTGAGAATGAAAAGAGAGAGTGCTATCAAGAATGACACCCAGACTCTTGATGTGAGAGGAGGGAGAAACCAAGGAGTTGTCAATGAAGAGGGAAAAACTGTTAACTTTAGATAAGGTGGATTTAGTACAATGAGTAAAAACTCTGATGTATCACTGTTTAATTTCAGGAAGTTACACGTGAACCAGGAGTTAATTTCAGCTAAGCAGGAAGTGAGGGAGGAGGGAGGAAGTGAAGAGTCAGGTGCAGTGGATAAAAAGAGCTGGGTGTCATCAGCAAAACAATGGAAATGGGTGTTAAATTTACTGAAGATATCGCCAAGGGGGAGAAGGTAGATGATGAAAAGAAGGGGCCCCAGGACAGAGCCTTAGAGCACACCTGAAGTCACAGGAGAGGAATGGGATCTGAATGATTTTAGTTGGATGAACTGGGTGCGACCAGAGAGATAGGACTGAAACCAAGCGAGGGGTGTGTGGGTGATGTCAATGGATGAAAGTCTATGGAGGAGGATGTTGTGGGAGATGGTATCAAAAGCCGCACTGAGATCGAGAAGTATTAGGAGGGAAAGTAAACCAGAATCTGCTGCCATGAGAAGAGAGTTGGTGATTCTGAGGAGAGCAGATTCTGTGCAAAAAAAATCATCTGTGTTAATTGGGTTTATTGATGCCTCTAAGGCATTTGATCGTGTCAATCATTACAAGTTATTTGACAAATTAAAACAGAGAGGTGTTCCAGATATTATTATACGAATTTTAGTTTACTGGTATTCTAACCAGAAAATGCATGTAAAATGGGGCAATAACATCTCGGCTTCCTTTGGTGTGAGTAACAGTGTGCGTCAGGGTGGGCTTCTTTCACCTGCCCTGTTTAACATTTATATGGACGACCTGTCAAAAGAATTGAACCTCTGTAAAACTGGATGTGTGATCGGTGATAACCTGGTTAATCACTTTATGTATGCTGATGACCTGGCTGTCCTCTCGCCCAGCAGTGCTGGTTTTCAACAGTTACTGAATATCTGCTCTGATTATGGGTTGAAATTTGATGTGTAGTACAATGCTAATGTGGTGATAGAGGAAGGCACCTAATTACACCAATAGTTCTCAGCTGCGAGGAGCCAGTGGGCGTGGTATATAGGTAGCTGCTGCATTCAGTCAGTAAGGTCGTCTTCGTGCTCCCGCTGTGTGGCTGGTGGCCGTGGGTGTTGGCCGTGCAAGGCAACCCATCGCTGAGTGAGGTGCGGGCCGGTGTTTATTCCTTCACGGGGTAGGTGTTGTCGCTCTCTCTCTGTACTATAGCTGATATACAATAGCTGATCGGATAGAAACACTAATTGGAAGTGTTGTCATAGGTAAAGTGCTACGGTGCTGCGCTTCTCCGTTCCCTCATACACAAGTGTGTGTGCGTGTGTACATGGTTGTGAAGATCGGCAGGTAAGGAAACAATTGTCATTGTAAGCTCTATTTTGTGGCAGCTGTATGAAGAATAGTTATTAATTAACTTTCTTAGGTCTTCCCCCCCATCGGGACCACTGCTGCTCTGTTTCCGGACACTGCTGCTTTTTCCTTCCGGCGTCCCCTCTGGTTCCTCTGCAACTCCGTTTGAGGAAGCTGTGCGCAAGTGCTTGAAAAGTGGACTGTGGTGTCGTCAGCCGCTGCCCTTCCAGTGGCGTGCAGGGTGTGACGTCAGTGTGGCCACTTGCCTTACCTACGGCATGTCGCGAGTGCCAGAACCAGTTGAAGGGTGATCTGTATTTAATTGTGAAAATCATTCAGTGTTTGTGTGTTGGGTTTAAAGGGTTATCTTTTGTTTATTTATGTAGTTTTGTTGTGTTGTAGTTTAGCATGCCAATTTTAATGATTTACTGAGTGACTAATTGTGAATAAACACTGCATTTTAAGGATGGTATAACTGACAAATGTTTAGATTAATTGTAATAAATCATTGTTATTTTGAACAGTTGTCCCGGATGTTTTAATCAGTGCAAGGCGAACCTGCGTGGCCTTAAAGTAAATGCTCGGGGTGAAATTCCCAGGGTGGCGTTGTTTTGTATTTACTTTAATTTATTCATGCTCTCAGGGCATGAGTAATGCCATACTAAGAAAACGGTTGTGCTAATATGTAGGACTAAAGCAGACAAGCAACTCTGTTTCCCTGATTTCTTTTTGTCAGGACAAAAGTTAAATGTTTGCTCAAAAACTAAATATCTGGGTCACTACATCATTGACCAGCTATGTGATGATGATGACATTTATCGACAGTGTCGCATGTTGTACGCCCAGGCAAACATTCTGAGGAGGAAGTTTCACATGTGCACTAATGAGGTAAAAATATGTTTGTTTAAAGCTTACTGTACATCCTTGTATGCAGCTCCTCTGTGGTGTAAATTTAAAAAAGCTAGCATGCAGAAGCTTAAGGTTGCTTATAATGACTCCCTGAGAATTCTACTTAAGAAACCAAGGTTCAGCAATGCAAGTGAAATGTTCTGTAATGCACATGTCAGAACGTTTCAGGCGCTCATGAGAAATTTGATGTACAAGTTTATGCGTCGTTTGTGCAGCTCCATGAACAGTCTTATTGTAACGTTTTCACATCCCTCTGTCAGTACGCTAAGATACCTGTCGTCTCTGTGGAATCATTGGTACGCAAGTCTCTTATAAGATTTTATTTTTTATTAAATATATTTTTATTCTTTTTATTTTTTTCGGTATGTGTTGTGTGTGTTATGTTTTTTTGTGGACCACGAGTCTGTCGAATAAAGTTGATGATGATGATGTGCTGACCGGGGCAGAAACCAGACTGAAACTGTTTGTATAGACTGTTATCGGTTAAATGGAGGTGGAGTTGAGAGGCGACTGTTTTTTCCAGAATTTTAGAAATGAATGGAAAGTTAGAAATAGGACAGAGATTTTTGAAGGTATTAGGATCCAATCCAGGTTTTTTTAACGATTGGAGTGATAACTGCAGTTTTGAAAATAACTGGGACAGTTCCAGAAGAGAGAGAAGAGTGGATAATAGCAGAAATGAACGGAAGAAGTGATACAATGCAATATTTAACAAGGGCTGTAAGGAGAGGATCCAGTGAGCATGTAGAGGACTTGGATTTATGGGGGCGGCTGTGGCACAGTGGTAGTGGCAGCCGACCCCAGATCGGAAGGTTGGAGCTTCAAATCCCGCTTCCGCCCACCATGTGTCGTTGTGTCCCTGGGCAAGACACGTAACCCCGAGTTGCTCCCGGTAGGTCTGGATGGCGCCTTGCATGGCAGGCTACCGCTACCGGTGTATGAATGTGTGAATGAATGGGTGGATAGCTGGTATTGTAAAGAGCTTTGGGGCTCCTCACAGGGGGCTGGAAGGCACTATATAAACAAGCTCCATTTACCATTACCATTTACCATAAGTTTGGGTCCTGGAGGGTGCGTGGGAGTTTGCCCAACCAGTTTACATGTGCTTTGTGGACTTGGAGAAGGCATTCGACCACGTCCATCGGGAGGTTCTGTGGGGGGTACCGGGAGTATGGGGTACCAGGCCC
>JBBPBX010112199.1:0-10626 GCA_038048925.1 Garcialebias charrua
TCTCCATTTTAAAGAATTCATACTCGTTTTCAATTTAAGTTAAAATATAAATAATGTATCACAGTATCTTGGGCATTTTCTGTGAAAACTCTGAAGTGTGATGTCATCAGAGCCAAATAAAAGATTATGAACGAGACGTGAATAGGCAGTATACCTGGAAATGGTTCAGCGCATTTCAATTTGTTGTGAAAACCGACCCGAAACTCCAACGGTTGTTTCATTCTTCAGTTATTTTCAAGAACAGGCAAAATTTTCCCAGATACAAACTGCCCATATATTCAGTGGAACATTCACTACAGGAAGAAAAAGAGGCAAGAAAATCAAAACAGAGAGAACTAAGAAAAAGATAGGTGTAAATAGATAGATATACACTGTAGATAGGTATAGATAGATATACACTGTAGATAGGTATAGATAGATATACACTGTAGATAGGTATAGTATAGATATACACTGTAGATAGGTATAGATAGATATACACTGTAGATAGGTATAGATAGATATACACTGTAGATAGGTATAGATAGATATACACTGTAGATAGGTATAGATAGATATACACTGTAGATATGTATAGATAGATATACACTGTAGATACAGTAGGTATATATAGATATACACTGTAGATACAGTAGGTATATATAGATATACACTGTAGATAGGTATATATAGATATACACTGTAGATACAGTAGGTATATATAGATATACACTGTAGATAGGTATATGTAGATATACACTGTAGATAGGTATATGTAGATATACACTGTAGATAGGTATAGATAGATATACACTGTAGATAGGTATAGATAGATATACACTGTAGATAGGTATAGATAGATATACACTGTAGATAGGTATAGATAGATATACACTGTAGATAGGTATAGATAGATATACACTGTAGATAGGTATAGATAGATATACACTGTAGATAGGTATAGATAGATATACACTGTAGATAGGTATAGATAGATATACACTGTAGATAGGTATAGATAGATATACACTGTAGATAGGTATAGATAGATATACACTGTAGAGAGATAGATATACACTGTAGAGAGATAGATATACACTGTAGAGAGATAGATATACACGGTAGACAGACAGACAGACAGACAGACAGACAGACAGACAGACAGACAGACAGACAGACAGACAGACAGACAGACAGACAGACAGACAGACAGACAGACAGACAGACAGACAGAGTCAGCTCCTTCTCACATAAACTCTGTGAATATTGTGTTAGTGACAATATGTTACTAATTTACACTGAGCATTGGCCTTTATATTACCATAATGGAAATTCAGATTAATAAATAATAAATAAATAAATAAATCACCAAAATCTACATGTGATTGACAAAGATGTGGGGAAAATTGGTTCTCGCCTTTTCCTGCTGCCAACCCGGTTGCTGGGTGATCTTCAGGATCATTGGAAACAGCATTTGAAAAAGTCCTCACTTAATTCCAGAGATGATGTGTTTCAGCATTTCATCAGTTTCTACCAAGTATAAATAAAGGTTGAATGAAAAAAAAAGTCTTCTTCCATTTTCACTGATAAACTGCAACCATAACCTGATCCATATCCTACAGCTGTTGTTTTTTCTTCTTTTATTTTTTTCCTCCATGTTTTTTCCATCTATCCATTCATCCATTATCTTTTACCCGCTTCTTCCACCTTGGGTCACGGGGGTCGCCAGTGCCCATGTCCATCAATCACTGTGCGAGGTGCGGGGGACACCCTGGACAGGTCGCAAGTCCACCACAGGGCCACATAGAGACAAATGAGAAACAATAATTCTCTCTCACTCACACCCAGGGACAATTCAGACTTACCAATCAGCCTGACATGCATGTTTTTGGTCTGTGGGAGAAAACCCACACATGCACGGAGAGAACATTTTAGAAGAGTTGCATTAGTATTTATGTTGATTTAAGGAAGGCATTTGGTACTATAGATCATGGAATTCTTCTTGATAAACTATATAATTATGGTATTAGAGGGACAGCATTAAAGTGGGTAAATAGTTATTTGGAAGATCGAAAACAATTTGTTCAAATACATGACATAAGATCCAAATTTAGTCATATCACATGTGGAGTGCCTCAGGGCTCAGTACTTGGACCCAGGTTATTTAATTTGTATGTAAATGACTTGGTTAATGTGTCAGACTTTTTCAGATGTAATTTATTTGCAGATGACACAACATTTATTTGTAAGGGTGATGATACAGAACAAATGCTGGAGTTAATACAGTCAAAATTTGTGAAAATACAAAACTGGTTTCTTTTAAATAAGTTATCATTAAATCTGGATAAAACCTATTACATGATACACAGCAACAGCAAAACAAATATTCACATTCCATTTTTGGTAGATGGAACTGAAATTTGTAGAGTTAGTGAGGTGAAATTTTTGGGTGTTATTATTGATGAAAAATTAACATGGAAACCTCACATAAACAATTTGAGAACAAAAATATCCAGATCAATAGCAGTTCTGTATAAAGTAAGAGGGTTATTCACTGATAAAGCAATGTTTATGTTGTATAATGCAATAGTTGTTCCTTATTTGGTGTAATGTATTGAAGTCTGGGGTAAAGCGTATAAAACTATAACTAATCCTTTGTTCATTTTACAGAAAAGAGCTGTATGAATTATTATGAAAAAAAAAACTATAGATATCCGTCCAATACTTTATTTTATCAACTGAAAATTCTGAAATTCTATGATTTGGTTAATTATAACATTTTGTTGCGTATGTATAAGGCACATAAAGGCATGTTGCCCGTTAATATTCAAACAAATTTTGTTAAAAGAGAGTGTATATTTTCTTAAAGGAATTGAGATGTTTGTGAAGCCTTATTTTAGTACTAGTTTGAAGGAGCGATCCACAATAATTCAGGGAATAGGATTGTGGAATGGTTTGGAAGATACCGTTAAAAATGCCAGATCACTGTATACATTTAAGAGACTGATAAAGACGAGTTTCTTGAAACAATATGGAAATCGTTAATATAAATCTACTTCAGTTGTTGTCTGGTTTGATTTAGATGTTTGAGTTTTTATGTTTTTAATTTAGCTGATTGTTATTGTCTATGTGTATTACATTTTAATTAAAATTTTGTAAA
This sequence comes from Garcialebias charrua, assembly GCA_038048925.1. Taxonomy (NCBI): domain Eukaryota; kingdom Metazoa; phylum Chordata; class Actinopteri; order Cyprinodontiformes; family Rivulidae; genus Garcialebias; species Garcialebias charrua. Next base: position 3,140 of record JBBPBX010112199.1, read on the forward strand.
ATTATTTTGATTTACATCAGAATTAAGTAAAAAGGGGCAGTTTTCATAAGACTAGTTCTTCTTCTGCCACCTTTCATTTTATTTTATTTACATTTTTTGATTGTATTGTATGTATGTGTATGTTTTTTAATGAAATGAATAAAATAAAAAATAAAAATCTACTTTTTCACAATATTCTAATTTTATGACCAGCACCTGTATTTCAAGTGTACTTTTAATCACTTTGTGTGATTTATAAGTGTATTAAGTGCAGGATCATTTCTCATATAGTCTCATAGTATATCCCACATGGGGGTCAGCTGTGCCTCGTCGTCCTCCCTGCTCCGTAGTGATTCACACATCAGTACACAAAAGTGCAAGAACTTATGCATAGTGCAAAACTTTAATTATAATTGAGTTTTTTAATAAAATTGCCCATGACTTTGAACTTTTAGGGGCGGATATTTTATTTCAAGAGCAGAAGCAGAAATGTGAAGGAACAGCTCTGATGTGAATTCAAAAAAGTTCAAGACAAAACGTGCTCTGATAGGAAGCTTTATTTAAAATTATAGTTTTATTTAGTTACGGTAATGTAGTTTTACGATCACTTTGTCAGGCGGGTTGAAAAATATGCAGTGTAATCCTTCAAATGCGCAGACATGGCCGCACGACTCCTCCTGTCTGCTCCGGACCACGCAGCTAAGTGACTCCACCCGAATGGGCAATGTAGAACCAACCTGCACATTCGTCTAACAGAAACTGAAACTTACTGCTTGTGTGTGTTGACCTGCGTCAAGAGTGAATCATTGACAGATGTGGTGGAGAGAATCCAGTTATTTTACAAAATAAAATTATTATTATTTTTATTTATTTTTATGTGCGGCCCGGTACAAATTGACCCGCGGACCGGCCCTGTGGTTGGGGGCCACTGCTTTAAATCACATTCAGACAATACTGTAATGGGACACACATCAGAGGCTATGAGGGGTTCAGGGTCTTGCTCAGGGAAACTTCAACATGTGACTGCATACTAGTGAAGTCAAACCCTCAACTCTCACATTGAAATTCAGCTTGAAAATAATTTTCACCACAAAACCTAATGAAGTCTGAGACCTCCCATTCTTTGAACTGATTCGATCCATCAACAGTGTCATGCTACAATAAGATCAGCAAAGGTATCATAAGATTCACAAATGCATAAACAGGGGGGCGCTGTGGAGCGCTGATGGAGTAAGACGTGCTTCGTGTCAGCTCCTCCGGGACATGTATTTAATATACTTTTTTGCACCTTTTTAAAACCTTTTTCTGGCATAGACTGGCTTTTGTTATCGAAGAAATACAGATACTCGACAGCCAAAGTGTGACCACCGAGGATAAATATGGGGAAACACGACAAAACAGCTCGCAGCGAGACCAGCCATGAGGCTACGGTGGTGCTCGATGCTAATAGCACTCTGCTAGCCAAGCTGAAGGAGATGATCGACGAGCTACGCACCGACCTCATCAACAGGTTTGAGACTATAGCTTCGGCTATTATTAAGAAGGAGGTGACAGCTGTTTTGACAAAGTTGGAGGCTAGAATGACCTCGGCCGAAGCTAATATTTCCGACCTGGAGCGGGCGGCTAACGACTGGGACGAGAAGCTAACCACCATGGAGGCCCGGATCACCTCCCTAAACACGACAGTAGACACGTTGGCTAAAAAATGCGAGGACTGGGAGGGTCGTTCCAGGCTGAATAACATTCGGCTCGTGGGGGTACCGGAGGGCTCCGAGGGCCAACACCCCACGAAGTTCGTGTCAACGCTGCTTCAAAACCTGCTCGGCCTCGAAGCCAGGCCCGCCATCGACCAGGCCCACCGTGTCCCGCGGACCAGACCAACGGAGGGAAGCCCCCGCGCCCGCTCGTGGTCCGGGTCGCCTTGCTTCAGGATCGAAATGAGATCTTGCGGAGGGCTCGGGAGTCATCTCCTCTGCTTTATGAAGGAAAACGTGTCCTCATCTTTCCTGACTATTCGCCCACAGTGGCTAAAAGACGTGAAAAGTTCATGGCGGTGAAGAGGGAGCTTCACTCCTGCCCTGGGGTGAAGTTTGGGCTTCTTTTTCCAGCTACTCTGCGGATCACTCTTCCAAATGGCCAAACTCACAAATTCGAGGATGCAGACCTGGCTGCAGACTTTGTTAAGAAGAACATTAAAAATGTGGTCGACTCATCCGTGTTATAAACTCATCCGTGTTATAAACTCAAAATGGTGCCATTTAGGTGCCCTGTTTACACGTTCTGATGGTGGTTTCCACTCTGACTGCTCATTTTGGTTGGGTCTCTGGGCCCAAGAGGTATATCTATATCTATGACAAGATCATGCAGCTATATTAGATCGTTTACAACACTCTGGACATTATAATTGCTGCATAATATGTTTTTGTACTGTAAGAGGGCCTTCAAAACATCACATGAGTATACTGTATCAGGATTTACCTCAAATGTCTATTTCTTGGTTTTTTACTTTTATATACACACAGATACAGTATATCTACTGTGTTACTTTTATTTTCCTTTATTAGGTATTACTTCAGCTGGCCTTTATGGGCCTGCTCGTACATTAGTTCTTTATATTATTATTAATTATTTTTATATATATATTTTTTTAATATATATATTTTTTTATTTTTTTATTTTTTCTCCTACCCTTTATTATTTTCTTAATTTTAATTTTTTTTATTATATATGCTTCTTTTTTATATATGCTCTATAGGACAAAATTCTCCTTTATATGCATAGGTGTGGGTGTAGGTGAGTACATATGTGTGTTTGTGTGTGTTTGGGCATGTGTAGCCCAGACGAATATTTTAGCACATTGATACACAGACAGAGTACACTTAGTACACTGATATACAGACAGAGGGTAAAGGTGGGCTGCACATCCGTACCTATGCATATTTATTTATTATAATTATAATTATTAGAATCATCAGAATTATTATAATTATTATTATAATTGTTAAAATTATTATTATTATTTTTTTATTTTTTATTTTTTATTTACTATAATTTTTATTATTATTTATTTATTTTTTTATTATTATTATTATTTTTTTTTTTGCTAGCTCTTTATATGGTGCAATTCTCGAATACTGTTTAACTTGCATCATGTTCCCAGGAGGGGGCGGCAGTGGTTGTTACTGCTCTTGTTCTTCCCCATCTCCTCAGTCCTTGGTGAACTGTCTGCTGGGTTCTTTTTGGGATCTTTGTGGGGTCTCGCGTGTCCCGTTTGGGGGGATGCTTCGGCGAGTGGGTGGGAGTGGGTGGCTTGCAGTGGGTGGAATCTTGGGTATCCCGTTTGGAGGGATGCTTCAGCGAACAGGTGGGAGGGGGGGTTGGTGGTGGGTGGGATCTCGCGTGTCCCAATTGGGGGGATGCTTCTGCGAGGGGGTGGGTCTAGGGGGTGTTTTGGTTTGTTGGAGTACACACATTGTTTGACGTCATTGTATGGGTTTTTTTTTTTTTTTTACCTCCCTTTCCCCTCTCCCTTTCCCCTCTCTCTTTCAGGCGACCAGGGGGCAGCCCCGCCTATTCTACTCTGGGCTGAACTATGGCTGATTCTATCCCAACACCAGCAGCAGGGGTAGGACAGGAGATCTGTTTTACCAGCTTTAATTGCAGGGGGATTAACACCCCACAAAAGCGCAGTAAGGTAATACACCATATACAACGCTTGGGGACACACATAGCATTCTTGCAGGAGACACATCTTAGGAACGGGGACCACCTTAAGTTGAGGCGTAGCTGGATTGGCCAGGTCTTCCACTCCTCTTTCAACGCCAGATCCAGGGGGGTGGCGATTCTTATTAATAAATCTACCCCTTATGTGCACTCTCAAACCATTTCTGATTTATATGGCAGATACATTATTATAACGGGTACTATCCACAATATTCCGGTAGCCTTGGTCAATATTTATGCTCCCAACTGCGATAATGACAACTTTTTTAAACACGTTTTTCAACTACTACCCGATATGTCCACTTACCATCTCATAATGGGAGGCGACTTTAACTGCTGGCTAGACCCCCAGATGGACCGTTCATCTCTAAATATAGTCACGCCCTCACGTTCCTCCAAGGTCATAAACTCCTTTATGTCGGAGTTCAATGTGCAGGAGGCTTGGCGATTTCTACACCCTGCTCAGAAGGCTTTCTCTTTTTTTTCCCCAGTCCACCACACCTACACGCGTATTGATTTCTTTCTGATTGATAACAGACTGCTATCTCGGCTCACCGGATGTAAATACGATGCGATTGTTCTATCAGACCACGCCCCAGTTTCCATAACTATCAGATTCGGTTCTCACCCCGTTGAACGACCGCCGTGGAGGCTTAATACCCGCCTATTGACTAATGACAGGTTTGTATCCTTTGTAGCGCGACAAATAGACTTCTTTCTAGAGACCAATAAAAGTCCCGGAATCTCGGCCTCACTGCTTTGGGAGACACTTAAGGCCTTCATTAGAGGAGAAATTATCTCTTATGTAAAGTACGAAAATAAATTACGAAAAGATAAACTTAATACATTGACGCGCCAAATCTCTCAAATTGATGACTTGTATGCCACATCCCCTTCTCCTGTTTTATACAAGGATAGACTCATCTTACAGGCTGAGTTTGATGTGCTCATGACCCAACACACTACGGAGATGTTACTTCAAACAGGTGCCCAATTTTATGAACACGGGGATAAAGCTGGCAAACTGTTAGCCCACCGTATTCGTCGCCTATCAGCCTCTCGCCACATTACTCAGATTCAAACTGATCAGGGTACCACTGTTAACCCAATAGAGATCAATCTGGCCTTTAGAGATTTCTACGAAAAACTTTACTCCTCGGACTGTTCTCCTTCGGAGACAGACCTCGATGATTTCTTTGACACCTTGGAAATCCCTACCATTGGTAAGGTTGTGGCTGACAATCTTGAAAAACCCATTGATATCTTGGAACTCTCTAAAGCAATCAAAGCTTTGCAGGGGGGAAATGCCCAGGTCCTGATGGATTCCCCTGTGAATTTTACAGAACATTTTGGGACAGGCTTTCCTCTTTACTCCTGGACGTATACAATGAATCCTTAACTTCCGGACATCTACCCCAGACCCTTAACCAGGCTGTTATCACGTTACTGGCAAAAAAGGACAAAGATCCTTTGCTCTGCGCCTCCTACCGTCCAATAAGTCTCCTCAATGTTGATTTTAAGTTACTGGCAAAGACATTAGCGCTAAGACTAGAAGCTGTACTCCCTGGTGTGGTAGGAATGGACCAGACCGGTTTCGTGCAAAACAGGAACTCCTTCTCCAACATAAGACAGCTCTTTAATGTTTTATACAGCTCACCTTCTGACAGTACCCAAGAAGCTGTGATATCTTTGGACGCTGAGAAGGCTTTCGACAGGGTCGAGTGGTCATACTTATTTTACTCGATTAAAAAATTTGGCTTTGGAGAGACCTTCTTGTCCTGGATTAAACTGCTTTACTCTGACCCTTATGTGTCAATTAGGACAAACAAGAACCACTCAGACTATTTTCGTCTCGGCCGCTCTACGCGCCAGGGCTGCCCATTGAGTCCGCTGCTATTCACTTTGGCAATTGAACCCCTCGCAATAGCACTTAGAAATAGTACGAGCATTGTGGGTGTGGTGAGGAAAGACTTAGAGGCTAAGTTATCTCTATACGCCGATGATCTCCTTTTATACGTTTCCGATTTGGATGTCTCTATTCCCGCTATACTCGCTACACTGGGTAGATTCGGACAACTGTCAGGTTACAAACTAAATCTTAACAAAAGCGAACTATTTCCTATCAATGCGTTGGCTAAGAGCTATCCATTGCACACACTACCTTTTAAGGTTGTGGATCAAAGCTTTTCCTATCTAGGAATCAAAGTTACATCTAAATATGAGGACCTCTTCAAAGCCAACTTTTCTCCTCTGCTAACTCACATCAAGGAGGACTTTGATCGCTGGTCGATGCTGGGTCTTTCTTTAGCTGCCCGGGTTAACGCTATTAAAATGAATATCCTACCTCGTTTCTCATACCTATTTCAATGCATACCTATTTTTCTCCCGCGGTCCTTTTTTACCAAACTAGATGGTATAATCATCAAATTTCTTTGGAACGGGAAAGCTCCTCGAATCCGTACTGAATTTTTACAGCGGCCGAAGGAGCTGGGTGGCATGGCCCTTCCAAATCTACGGTTCTATTATTGGGCCTCAAATATTAGACTTTTTCGATATTGGCTTGAGGCGGGTGGTCCCTCTTCTCCAGCCTGGGTCTCCATGGAAGCCAACTCTGTAAGTCCCGTGTCTTTGGCAGCTTTGCTATACTCTCCGTTACAATCCTCAACTAAACATTACACTTCTAATAAATTGGTGGAGGGATCTTTTAAACTATGGAAACAATTCAGACGGCACTTTGGCCTACAATCTATTTCGATACATGCTCCCATATCCTCAAACCACACTTTTCCGCCATCTCTTTCGGATAATGCTTTCTTGTCATGGCGGAGAAAGGGTCTCTCTACCTTCCACGACATGTACATTAACAATACCTTCGCCTCATTTCAACAAATCTCAGAGAAGTTCGATGTCCCTCGCCACCAGTTCTTTAGGTACTTACAAGTGCGTAGTTTTGTCAGATCCACCTACCCAAACTTCCCCGACCGTCCCGCGGATACAACCCTGGACATTTTTCTAAAACCACAGGTCAAACTGAAAGGAGCTATTTCCTCCACATATAATCAAATTATGACCCTACGTCCCCGAACTCTAAACTCTATAAAAATACTCTGGGAAGAGGATCTGGGTCAGACCTTCTCAGATGATCTCTGGTCACAAGTCTTACGATCTGTGCACAAATCTTCGATTTGTGCCAGGCACAACTTGATCCAATGTAAGCTTGTACATCGTATTTATTACACCAAAGCACGCCTGGCCAAGTTCTACGACAGTGGTCCCCAAACTTTTTCCTGTGAGGGCCACATAACTTTTCCCTTCTCTGGTGGGGGGCCGGAGTCAGTTTTTAACAGGAAAAAGTGTGACGATTGCAGGAGTGCCTCAGGGGTGCCCAACCTTTTTTGAACCAAGAGCTACTTTTGAAGTCGGCAGTTTGCCGAGAGCTACTCGTCCAGTCTCAGTATCAAAAAACAAAATTTTTCATATCCCTACTCCTCACTTCTTTAAAGTAAATAAAACAGAACGTAATGTGTTGCTAGTTTTATTTAATTAAAGTATTTTATCAAAGTAAAAGGACGCAATATTTGAAAAGCACACCATATTTTTTAAAGAAACAAATAAACAATGAACTGAACAATATAAAACTCCCTCATTTACACTAACTATTTACAAAAAGTGACTTACAAAGGTGCAGATTTACAAATCTCCAACAACTATTTCAAACCTCAATAAAACCTAAATATCAAAACTAGGCAGCTGCTCTGTGCAGCAGGATGGTGTCATCTGGTGCA
>JBBPBX010112200.1:0-10626 GCA_038048925.1 Garcialebias charrua
ATTGCACTTAACATGTCTTCAAAAACGCCCAAACAGTACCACAACAATGTGGTCTAAATTTAAAGAAGTTGTGTGTGTGTGTGGGGATGGTTGGGAGGGGGGGGCGGCATTGATAATTTCCAAGGCACACCTGAAGATCACTCGCGGCACACTAGTGTGCCTAGGCACAGTGGTTGAAAAACACTGGTGTAGGGTGTGTTTCGGTACCCTAAAAGAAACTTTGCAACACAGTGCTCCAGTGTCATACCACCTACGGCTCGATTCTTTGCTAGCGACTTCTTAAGATTTTGTACTAAGCGCTCTGCTAATCCGTTGCTGGCAGGATGGTATGCTGGTGACTTGATGTGCTGCACTCCATTTTTTTTTAGGAATGACTCAAACTCTTGTGAAAAAAACTGAGGACCGTTATCAGTTACAACTAGGGGTTGAACGAGTACATAATTTTTAACCTCGACCTTAACATAAAAAAACTCGAACGACGCTCGAGTAGCCGATGACGTCACAGTGTCTTATGATGCAAAATAAATAAATAAATATAAATGCATAAAAACCGTCTTTACAAAAAGAAAAAAAAGACCAACAAAACATTGGGAGCATTTATTATGCTCCTATCATTTATCATACTGCAGATAAGTCACAGGAAAAACAAAACTATTAGTTATTATTATTAATATTAAAAGTGAAAGTATACCGTGCGGCGCTGAAACCGAAACTGAAAAACAAATGGGGCAACACCGCACCACAGCCTGAAGTGCTGTGCAATTTAGGTTTACTTTTAGAGATTAATGTGTTTATAGGTTTTTTTAATAGGTCTAGAGAGATTAATATGTTGCTTTTGTTTGTGAAACGAGAGAGGAAGCTGCCGTGTTATATATGTGGCCTGCAATGCAACACCGCCACCTGCTGCCAGTCACAATCTACGGTGGTCAGAGAACAGAAAATCAACAGGAAATAGCGCATTTTATAAATTAAAAACTGTTTTACCTTTTTGACAAGACTGCCTGCTCCATTTACATCCGTGCGCACAAAGGAATCCATTTTGTGGCGTCTACTAAAAGCTAAAAGCTACCTCGCACGCTGTGAAATGTGATGTGATGACGTCACTACGGGTACTCGAGGTGGACAAAAAGCCTCGATAGAAGTCAAAGCACTCGAGCTGTCGAAAACTCGGGTATTCTGTTAATGCACTAGTTACAACTTCTTTTGGTAACCCATAAGCAGCAAACAAATGTCTCAATGTTTCAATGGTTTTCACTGATGTAGTAGTGTTCATCGGAATAATCTCTGGCCATCTAGCATAAGCATCCATGACTACCAGAAACATCTGCTTGTGGTCCTCTGCAAAATCAAGATGGATTCTCTCCCAAGGGCTAGCAGCCCATTTCCATTTATGCACTGGTGCAGTACAAGGCATACTACGCTGCTTTTGACAGATGGTACACTCACTGACTTCCTGTTCAATGCACTCATCTACTGCTGGCCACCAGAATAAACTTCTGGCTAGTGATTTCATTTTTACTATTCCCCAGTGGTGTTCATGTAGTTCAGAAATCAACTGATCTCTTAATTTCTTGGGAACCACCACTCGTAAACCCCACAGTAGACAATCATCTTCAACCGTCAGCTCAAAACGTCTCTGAAAATATGGCTTCAGCAATTCATCCTGTACATGTTTTGGCCAGCCAGTCAACACCAACTGTTTCACCACCTTTAACACAGGATCTTTTTCTGTTTCTTTGGCTACATCCCTCGCAGTGATAGGTAACTCTTCAAGGTAAGATACTTTGTAAACAGGGTTTGACACCACATCCCCACTTGGTTTCATTGGTAACCTTGATAATGCATCTGCATTACTGTGTTGCTCAGATCTTTTGTACTGAATCTCGTACTTGTATGCAGCTAGAATTAGGGCCCACCTTTGCAATCTAGCAGCAGCTAGAGTAGGCACACCCGTTTTAGGTCCCAATATTTTTAGCAATGGTTTGTGATCCGTCACTAAAAGAAATTTCCTTCCATAAAGGTAGTCATGAAACTTCATAACACCAAACACTAAACCAAGTGCTTCTTTTTCGATCTGTGAGTAATTTTGTTCTGTCTTTGTTAGCATTCTTGATGCAAATGCAATCGGTCTTTCACTTCCATCTTTCATGTGGTGACTGATTACAGCACCAACTCCATAAGGAGATGCATCACATGCTAAGATAATTGGTAGCTCTGCATCAAAATGTACTAAGATTTGGTCAGATTGAAAAACCTTCTTTGCATTTTCAAAAGCATTTTGACATTTTTCTGACCAAACCCAGTTTGCCTCTTTGTGCAGCAATGCCGTCATTGGCTGTATCAGAGTCGATAAGTTTGGTATAAACTTCCCATAGTAGTTTAACAGAGCCAAGAATGACCTAAGTTCAGTTACATTTCTTGGGACTGGAGCCTTCTGAATGGCAGTTGTCTTTTCCTTCATAGGATGAATGCCGGTGGCGTCAATGACATGTCCTAAATACGCAACACTGTCTTGCATAAATTCACATTTTTCTCGTTTTACCTTGAGGTTGTAACTTTCGAGCCTCTTAAATACCTCTTTTAGGTTAGTCAGGTGGCTTTCTGCATCCTTACCAGTTATCAAAATATCATCAAGATAGCAGATAACACCATCCATGCCCTGAAGTACTTGATCCATTATTTTCTGGAACATTGCGGGAGCACTCGCAACCCCATAAGGTAACCTGTTATATTGAAACAGCCCTTTGTGAGTGTTTATAGTCAGGTAACACCTAGAGCTTTCCTCTAACTGGACTTGCTGGTAAGCCTGGGATAAGTCTAGTTTGGTAAATTTCTGACCTCCTGCTAATTTAGCAAACAGATCTTGTGTTTTTGGAAGTGGGTACTGATCCACGTTTAACCATGGATTGATTGTGACCTTGTAGTCTCCACATAACCTCACACTGTCATCCTTTTTAGGTATGCAAACTATTGGGGCAGCCCACTCACTGTAACTAGTGGGTGAAATAACTCCTTCCGCCTCCAATTTAGTCAATTCCTTTTCCACAGCCTCTCTCAATGCATATGGAACATTTCTCGGTTTATGGAACTTTGGCACGGCTTCTGGAGCCACATGTAGCTTAGCTTTAATACCCTTCAACTTGCCTAGTTCAGGGTTGAAAACTGATGCGTACTGAGCACATACATCTTCCACCGTTTCTGGAGCCACTCTATTTACTTGTGACCAGTCTAGCTTCAACTGGCTAATCCAGTCTCTACCCATCAAAGCAGGGCCTCTTCCTTTTACTACTAGCAGTTCTAGTTTTTTTGTAATTTCTTGACATTTTACTTTTGCCACCATTTTGCCCATCAGCTGTAATGACTCTTGGCTGTACGTCTTAAGTACACAATTCGCTGGACTAAGTTTGACTGATTTAAATCTGCGCTGATACAGATTTTCAGATATCACTGACACTGCGGCACCAGTGTCTAATTCCATCTTCACCCTTGACCCATTTACACTGACATACACATAATAAGGTTTTACAATGTTCTCATTACCTGTTTTCAGCTCAAACAGATCAAAATTGTGACTGTCCAAGGTCCGATCTGGAACAATGTCAGAGTTTGGTGCAGCTTTCATCTCGCACTGAACCACAACATCACTGGCTGCTCTGTCTTCTGTGACTGGATGTGACAGAATTTGGGTGTCATCTAGGTCCCCTTTAAACTCGTGCCTGTTTCCTGGATCTGCATGCTGAGGCATCCCTTCAGGCGGGCACTGTGGAACGGTCCAGCTGCCAACATCCTGCTGCTTGAGAACGCCGACATCCTGCTGCTTGAGAGCGTTGATTTTCCTCTTAACCTCCAGATGCATGGTTCCTTTGATGGTACTCGAACGACCTCCTTCTTTACGTGTGCGACAGGCTTTAGCTATGTGTCCCTTCTTTTTACACACATGGCACTCGCTTTCTTTAAAACGGCAGTCATTCGGGTTGTGACCTTTTCCACTGCAGCGATAACAGGCCTTCCCTGTAGCTGTATTTTTCTCAGCTTCACGGTATTTGGTGGTAACCTTCTTTTCCACTACATGAGCCTTGAAAGCTTTCTGTGCAAACTGCTGTGCACTGTCCTTAGTTACCTCAAAAGAAAACGCCATTTCTATCGCCAGCGGCAGCGTCAACTCTTTGGTGTGCGCCATGCTGAGCAGCCGGTCTCTCAGTTCACTGCTCTTAACACCACAGACAAATCTATCACGCAGTGCTTCATCTAGGAAAGTCCCAAATCTGCAGGTTGCTGCTAATTTTCTTAAACTAGCCACATACTCACTGATTGTTTCATTGGCCCTCATGCACGAACCGTTCGTACGCACAGATTTGTTCTTAAACTGTGCGTACGAGTGATTTAGGATCATTTGTGGCATCCAACAATGTTTTCGTATCCTACGAATTTATTCAGATACGAACAAAATTTACGAGTGGTCCGGACCTGTCGTATAATTTAGGAGCGCCAGTCTGCTGTCATCCAGACGGAATTCCTCCACGAATAACTGCATATTTCGTTACTTAGAAAATATTATGAGTGTAAAAAAGTCACGCGCCACAATTGTTTTTGACAATAGGTAATTCTGTTTGAATAATAATTATAATTTTAAGTTTAATTTGTCTCGGTATATAATGCGGTCAGGGAGTGGTGGCGCAAAGGTTAAGAAGGTGAGCTTGTGATCGGAAGGTCGCCGGTTCAAGCCCCGGTACCGACAACATCAAAGATGTGGGTGGGATAAGTGAAGCAGTCACACTTGTATCCACCCTCATCTGCCCCACTCTGGGCCCTTGAGCAAGGCCCTTAACCCACACCATCTGCTCCCCCGGGAACCCTAGATATCAGCTCTCTGCTCCACACAGAGGGCTGTGGTTGCTCGGTGGTCTGTGGTTGTGTCAGGAAGGGCATCCGGCGTAAAAACAACTGCCAAATCTTCGTGCGACCAGTTCGCTGTGGCGACCCCTAACGCAGGGAATAAAGCCGAAAGAAGAAAAAAAAAAAAAAAAAAAATAAAAATAATAAATATATATATATATATATATATAATGCGGTCAGCGGGAAGTGTAACCAGCTGTGACGCGTCATGGCTGATCTCCTGCTTTTGGAGGCCTTAGCACAGCGGGCCCTCAGAAGAGCCCGTGTATTTCGAGAGCGTGCTAATTTACTGGCAGAAAGTGATGAGTGGTTGTTGTCGCGGTTCAGATTGCCACGGCATGTGCTGCTGCAGATTTGCACTGCACTGGAACCGCAACTGCGCAGACAGACACGCCGATCAAACCCCATCCCTCCACATGTCCAGATCCTTACAACATTAGGAGTTCTGGCCACGGGAACCTTTCAAAGGGAGATCGGAGACAGATCTGGTGTGTCGCAGTCCTCGGTGAGTCGTGCGCTCCCCTCGGTCATCAAAGCCCTCCTCAGATTAACACCCAGGTACATAAAATTCCCATACACCGCCGCAGAACAAGTACAAATTAAGACTGATTTTCATGCTGTTGCCGGACTGCCAAACACCATCGGAGCAGTAGACTGTACACACATACGCATAAAAGCACCTTCACCTGACGCATTCCCATTCCTCAATCGGAAGCAATACCACTCCATAAATGTCCAGATTATATCTGATTCAAAATATAACCTGCTAAATGTGGTTGCGCGATGGCCAGGAGGAGCGCATGACTCATTTGTGCTGCAAAACAGTTCTGTTGGCATGCGTCTTGCGCAAGGTGCGCATGGAGATGGCTGGCTTGTTGGTAAGTGAATTCATAATTTGTAATCGAGGATTTAAAATTATTCTCTGATCATTTACCTATAACTCACTATTTTCCACAGGTGATCGAGGCTATGCATTAGCCCCATGGCTTATGACACCTCTAAACAACCCCCAGACAAGACGGGAGCGCTTGTATAATATGATGCATACACGCACCCGTGCTGTGGTTGAGCGCACAATTGGAGTTTTGAAGGCCCGGTGGATGTGCCTTGATACCGCAGGTGGCAAACTCCTCTACACACCGGAGAAGGCATGCCGAATTATTCTGGCATGCTGCATATTACATAATATTGCAGTGAAGGAAGGCATTCCATTCCCCGATCCAGCACCAGCAGATGACATGCCAGTAGAACCCCCACATGGACCACCCAGAGAAATGCAATCATGACGAGACAGCAGCTAATTGCACGGCTTTAGGGTAGGCCATGATGTTGTACCCTAATTAATTTAATATAACCAAAAGCTTCATTCACACTTTGAAAACTTATGTTTATTTACATTTTATTTATTCTGCGATTTGGTCAGCACGTCTGCAATGCGTGCCAGACTGTCAGAGATCTTCACCAGGGTGCCCGACATGTCCAGCATGCAGTTAAGTATCTTCTCCTGGTTTTGCAGGACGGCATCTGACACCACCTGTGTGGGCGGGGGACGGCGGGGGACCGACACGCCAGAGGGCCCGGCCTGTAGTGCCACGCGTGATTGCTCTTCACCTGAATAAAAGAAAAATTGACACATTAGTCTCACCATTTCCTCAACATCACATATTAAAAATATTTGACTAACGGAAATCAAGAACTGGACTACTGAGTGATGAATGTGTGTCTTTCATTTATACTGTCAGTTAAGATGCATTTAAATAAAAAGTATGCCTTGTGTCATTATTATACTTACCACTACTGTCAGTTTCCGCAATGTCCTCACATCCAGGTCCATGTAGGTCGGTGTCCAGAGGAACATCCTCGGATGGAACGCCCGACACGTCACCTCACCCATGATGGCATTAATCTGCTCATCCATGTCGGTGACAGTTGCTTTTCCTTGACCACCCCCTGTTGCGGTCATGGAGCTGCGTGCTGCGGCGAGACGTTTTTTTGATGCCATTTTCAGGTCAAACCATTTCTTTTTCACCTCAGCAACTGCACGACCCACGGGGGACACGACATTCACAGCGACGCATATGTCATCCCATGCTTTGGCCTTGGCTGGTCCTCTGATACCATGTGTGACGCTGCTAAAAAGGACAGCTTTTCGTTTTCCTATCTCGGCGAGCAGGACCTCTATCTCCGCAGCCGTGAAATTCCTCTTCTTGCCTCTCGCTGACATTCTCATGTACGGACACTTCCTGCTGTCAGAGGCAGGAAGCGTGGCCTTATATGGTGTTTTGAGGGGTGGAAATTATGTAAATTACCTTCCGGCGAGCACGCGCAGGACCTCTATCTCCGCAGCCGTGAAATTCCTCTTCTTGCCCCTCGCTGACATTCTCATGTACGGACACTTCCTGCTGTCAGAGGCAGGAAGCGTGGCCTTATATGGTGTTTTGAGGGGTGGAAATTATGTAAATTACCTTCCGGCGAGCACGCGCAGGTGAGTAGAGCAGGTGGGATCCATCAACTTTAAGCAGCCCGTTTACACGCTTTTCCTGTGGATAGAAGACTTTGTTGGATCTGACGTGGCATGTTCGTACGAACGCTTCGTACAAACAAAGGTAGGAGGAATTTAGGATAAGAATACGAACATTTTCGTGCATGAGGGCCATTGTCTTTTTGATTTCTTCCATGAAACTTGCACCTTTCTGCAATAAAGTTTGTCTTTGGTACGTAATGTCTCTGCAGTAAATCCACCAACTCTTTGTAGCTTTTGTCTGATGGTTTATCTGGAGCACATAGATCCATCAGCAAGCTATGGGATCTTTTCCCCACCACCGTGAGAAACACAGACTTTGTTTTCTCTTCTTCAGTGTCCAAATCATTTGCAGCAAAATACTGCTCAAGACGCTCGCGGTAATTATCAAAACTTTCCTCACTTTCCTCGAAGTGAAAGTCTTCTGGCTTTCCAAACGCCATCTTTTTAGCTCGGTTTCGGCGGTCCTTTCACTCACCCAAAACGCTCGGCTTTTTTTTTCTTTTTACCGTCCGTGTTGCCTCTATGGAGCCGCTCCGTGTGCAGACTCTGTGCCTTCCAGCTTGAAACATCCAATCCTCGTCGCCAAAAGTTTTGTTGTGTATTAACACATGTAGGTTGAATAATAAAATAATGTTCAAGCAGACAACTGGAGGAAGCACATGGCAAACTATTTATTTAGATTCACGAACTGACAGTGAACGTCTCATCACTCTTCTTTGTGGGTCGAACCCCACTGGAGCCCAGCAAGCGCGCCCCCACCGGGCACGGCATGTTATTACACCCACAATAACAGCCTCCACACCAAAACATATTTATCACAGCATTGTGTAACAATCATTAATGTAGAGGTTACTCTTTTGTGTGTCTGGAACACCACAGTTAAGTAGCCATGTGCTTCTTTCAAAGCTGCAGATTATTGGCCGAAACCAATAACAAAAGCTCCGATACCAGCCAAACCAGTCCGCATGTTAATCAGCTGTGAGTGCCCCCGCCCCCAGTACGCAAATCACTGCGGCTTGTTTTTACTCTGAAAACAAACTGATTTCTAACACAAAGTTTATCGGTTTAAACACTTCTAAAGTGTTTTTTAAAGCATGGGATGGTTTCTTCACAACTTCAGCTAGTATATTTTGCAAAAAAATGAGTTTCACTAATTTCTCAGAAGTTGAAGGTTTATTGATTTTTTTCACAGTTAGAGTGTGCCGACTTGTTCCTACATTTCTTGTGGCTGGTCACATATGTATTAAGGACCACATTCATGTGTGGACAAGGCCTGTGTTTTGGAGTAGAGGGAACTTTAGTTTTTTGTTGTTTTGTTTTGTTTTTATTTTTTATGTGTTTTTCTTTTCTTCTTCATATACTTTGATGCTTTGGAGGACTGACACTTGACCTGCCTGACAGAGTCCAGAAGGGAGTCTTCTCGTAACTGGCAGATGTGCTGGGGAATGATTTTATTTAAGTGTTTTCTGAGGATTTCAGCTTGGTATCTTGTCATTGAATGCTACAGGTGTTCCATGACCACATTTAGTTAACAGATAACTACACT
Organism: Garcialebias charrua; assembly: GCA_038048925.1. Taxonomy (NCBI): domain Eukaryota; kingdom Metazoa; phylum Chordata; class Actinopteri; order Cyprinodontiformes; family Rivulidae; genus Garcialebias; species Garcialebias charrua. The sequence goes on from JBBPBX010112200.1 coordinate 8,967, forward strand.
CAAAAAACAGAAATGTCCCTATTGTTGACTATGAAACATAGTACTGTATTATGTTTAAATTACTCAAAAACCTTGAATTTTTTGCATCAGCTTAACTTAGTTGTGTTGTTTGAACATAGAAATGTTAATTTCAATGTTAAATGATAATGTTAATTTTTTTCAACTCAACTTTTTTAAATAAAACCAAAAAGCAGTGAAGTAGTTTGTCCCTTACTGGACACCGTATACAGGATACAGTATCCTCTCGTCATCACGTGATTCTCCTGTGGCACATGAAGAGTCGTCCATTCATTGTGAGAGCCTGAGAGACAATCCATCATCATCTACATCCATCCTTTTAAATTAAGGTATGTATACATCTTTTCATTGCCACTTCATATAGCAATTACTGTTAAGAGTATTTTACATATATTATTTGACTGTTGGGAGGCTGATATAAATTATTAGAGGAACTCGGTTACTCTAACTTATGTTTTGCTAACTCTACATGTTTGCATTGGTTTTTAACCAAGCTGTGGAAAAGTCAAACCAGTGAAGTGATGGATTATCAAATTCACATTACGATGTATATTTGTGTGTTCTGTAAAGTTGTGATTTTGATAGCGCTACCTGTTAGCTTCTATATTAGCACCGCTAGCGTGGTTCGCGCCAAGAAAGGAAGGCAGTTGGATGTGTTGCTGTCTTTATTGATAGTCTCTTAACATCGGATTATATAAAATAATGTGTTACCACGACATAATCCACCTTCTTTATGGGAGTGGTTGTCAATATGGATACTCTGCTTTTGTATAAACGAGTGGCTTTGTTTGTTATTGTCTTGACAGAGTGAGATGGTAATTTTTAAACAGTAATTTAAAACGTGCCATGCTCTCATTGTCAAAGCAGCACATTTTTTTTCTGCTTCTCCTTCTCCTGCGGTCAGAACCCCTACACCGCGCGCTCTGTTATGAATTGGAGCGGATTTACCACAAGGCACAGCTGAAATCAGCAACGAACTCAAATCAAAGCTCGGAAGATTGGATCTGCTAAAATCATCTTTATGGAAGCAGATGCGCTCCGGAGGAAAGAAGAGGAAACGGTGCTCTCGAGGGAAAAAGCGTGGCTGTCGAGCAGGAATTATGACGAGACTGCGGGCAGACGCTAAAACCGGGAGACCGCCGATGCCGGCTCTTTTTCTGTCCAACGTGCGCTCGCTGGACAACAAGATGGATTTGCTTCGTCTGAGAGTAACAACGTCGGAGGAGATGAGGAGATGCTCGGTGCTTTGTCTCACGGAAACGTGGATTAATGAGGACACTCCTGACTCTGTTTACGAGTTGGATAATAGGCTATTTTTCAGAACGGACCGGTGTATCGAGACTACGGGGAAAACACGAGGCGGAGGCGTCTGCATTTACGTTAACAAAGACTGGTGCACGAACTGTGCCGTTATCAGCAGGATCTGCTCAGCTGCTGTGGAGCTTTTAACAATAAGATGTAGGCCACATTACCTCCCCCGCGACTATTCAGCAATAATAATAAGCGCTGTTTACATAGCACCCGATGCTAATGCCAACGACGCCCAGGGAGAAATTCATGACTTACTCACCTCGCTGCAGTGTAAATATCCTGAGGGGTTTTTCATTGTCTCCGGGGACTTCAATCATGTGGATTTACGTGT
>JBBPBX010112201.1:0-10626 GCA_038048925.1 Garcialebias charrua
CCACTTGCTCCACCCAAAACGAACAGTGCTGGAAAGCTTGTTACACCAACATGTCTTCGGTGACTGGATACAATGTCACGCTGATTAGGTAACAGGGATCCGATATGGACCGTTCAACGTAAAACTTTACACTTCCTGTTGTCAGGGGGCGTGGCTTAAGTGATGTCATGATTTGACCATACAGTTTTGCAGGGGACCGGATGTGGGTCAATCACTGAAGGTTTGATGTATTAGACAGTTTTCGTGTAAGAGCTGTAAGCGTTTCGTTTTTCATGGCGAGATGTCCAACTTTGAGGTCTGGCCCCGCCCCTTCAGCATGCATGAAAACGCACAGTTTTGATAACATTTGTTCCCCCGTGCCTTATAAAGAAACTGGCCAAGTTTGAATCAAATCGAGCGAAATCCCTAGGAGGAGTTCGTTGAAATGCAGAGGCTGTAAACGGCCAAAAAGGGGTGAAAATTTGGTCATCGTTCCAAAATGGCCGCCTTACCATTTATCGTACAACATTGGTGCCAGAGGGTTTTCTGTGCATCTTGGTGAGTTGGACAAGTGTACCAAATTTCATGAGTCTACGTCAAACTAAGGTCAATGCGGAGGGTATTTTGAATATTTCTAGGGGGCGCTCTTGAGCCGTTTCTGTAGCGATTTGCTAATTAGCATAAACACCTCTTCAAGGGGTGGGCAATGATCGATCATACTGATTTTGGTAATCCTCGGATCAAATCTGTGGATTTTAGAACCAAACGTATGGTGATGGCGTTACGTCTTAATTCGCCACGTCGCCACGCCCACATGCTCCACCAAAAACGAACAGTATTGGAATGCTTGTTACACCAACATGTCTTCGGTCACTGGACACAATGCCACGCTGATTAGGTAACAGGGGTCCGATATGGACCGTTCAACGTAAAACTTTACACTTCCTGTTGTCAGGGGGCGTGGCTTAAGTGATGTCATGATTTGACCATACAGTTTTGCAGGGGACCGGATGTGGGTCAATAACTGAAGGTTTGATGTATTAGACTTTTTTCGTGTAAGAGCTGTAAGCGTTTCGTTTTTCATGGCGAGATGTCCAACTTTGATGTCTGGCCCCGCCCCTTCAACATTCATGAAAACGCACAATTTTTATATCGTTTGTTCCCCCGTGCCTTATGAAGAAACTGGCCAAGTTTGAACCAAATCGAGCGAAATTCATAGGAGGAGTTCGTTGAAATGCGGAGGTTATAAACGGCCAAAAAGGGGTGAAAATTTGGTCATCGTTCCAAAATGGCCGCCTTACCATTTATTGTACAACATTGGTGCCAGAGGGTTTTCTGTGCATCTTGGTGAGTTGGACAAGTGTACCAAATTTCATGATTCTACGTCAAACTAAGGTCAATGCGGAGGGTATTTTGAATATTTCTAGGGGGCGCTCTTGAGCCGTTTCTGTAGCGATTTGCTAATTAGCATAAACACCTGTTCAAGGGGTGGGCAATGATCGATCATACTGATTTTGGTACTCCTCGGATCAAATCTGTGGATTTTAGAACCAAACGTATGGTGATGGCGTTATGTCTTACTTCGCCACGTCGCCACGCCCACATGCTCCACCAAAAACGAACAGTATTGGAATGCTTGTTACACCAACATGTCTTCGGTCACTGGACACAATGCCACGCTGATTAGGTAACAGGGGTCCAATATGGACCGTTCAACGTAAAACTTTACACTTCCTGTTGTCAGGGGGCGTGGCTTAAGTGATGTCATGATTTGACCATACAGTTTTGCAAGGGACCGGATGTGGGTCAATAACTGAAGGTTTGATGTATTAGACTCTTTTCGTGTAAGAGCTGTAAGCGTTTCATTTTTCATGGCGAGATGTCCAACTTTGACGTCTGGCCCCGCCCCTTCAGCATTCATGAAAACGCACAATTTTTATATCGTTTGTTCCCCCGTGCCTTATGAAGAAACTGGCCAAGTTTGAACCAAATCGAGCGAAATTCATAGGAGGAGTTCGTTCAAATGCGGAGGCTGTAAATGGCCAAAAAGGGGTGAAAATTTGGTCATCGTTCCAAAATGGCCGCCTTCCCATTTATTGTACAACGTTGGTGCTAGAGGGTTTTCTGTACATCTTGATGAGTTGGACAAGTGTACCAAATTTCATGATTCTACGTCAAACTAAGGTCATGCGGAAGGTATTTTGAATATTTCTAGGGGGCGCTCTTGAGCCGTTTCTGTGGCAATTTTTGCCACGCCCCCAAAATACGTAATTTTTCACCAGTCCTGACGAGTCCGCCAAATTTGGTGAGTTTTCGTATATGATAAAGCCTCCAAAAGGCCACTTCTTTGGGGGAAGAAAAAAATAATAATAATAATTAAAGCTGCAAGCAGCATTGAGGCCCTCGCAGCTTAGCGCCGCTCGGACCTTATTGAGGCGACCGCGCGAGCTCCAGCTCGTCCGCTCGGTCGCCATTTCGAAGTCTCTCGTGTCTACTGTGCAAACGCACAATAAATCTGGTTCAGATCGGATGATGTCTCACTGAGATATAACAGTTTGAATAATCTAGGGGGCGCTCTGGAGTCACATGTTAAACCACAATATCAATGTGTCCACAAGGCTCACTGATGAAGCACAATAAATCTCATGCAGATCGGATAATGTATCACTAAGATATAACTGTAGTAATAATATAGGGGGCGCTATGGAGTAAAAATTTACATACCATTATCAATGTGTATAGAAGTGTTCACTGATAAAGCACAATAAATCTCGTGCAGATCGGATAATGTATCACTAAGATATAACTGTAGTAATAATATAGGGGGCGCTATGGAGTAAAAATGTACATACCATTATCAATGTGTATAGAAGTGTTCACTGATAAAGCACAATAAATCTCGTGCAGATCGGATAATGTATCACTAAGATATAACTGTAGTAATAATACAGGGGGCGCTATGGAGTAAAAATTTACATACCATTATCAATGTGTGTAGAAGTGTTCACTGATGAATCACAATAAATCTCGTGCAGATCGGATAATGTATCACTAAGATATAACTGTAGTAATAATATAGGGGGCGCTATGGAGTAAAAATTTACATACCATTATCAATGTGTGTCGAAGTGTTCACTGATAAAGCACAATAAATCTCGTGCAGATCGGATAATGTATCACTGAGATATAACTGTAGTAATAATATAGGGGGCGCTATGGAGTAAAAATTTACATACCATTATCAATGTGTGTCGAAGTGTTCACTGATAAAGCACAATAAATCTCGTGCAGATCGGATAATGTATCACTGAGATATAACTGTAGTAATAATATAGGGGGCGCTATGGAGTAAAAATTTACATACCATTATCAATGTGTGTCGAAGTGTTCACTGATGATGCACAATAAATCTGGTTCAGATCGGATGATGTATCACTGAGATATAACAGTTTGAATAATCTAGGGGGCGCTCTGGAGTCATATGTTAAACCACAATATCAATGTGTCCACAATGTCTCACTGATGATACACAATAAATCTGGTTCAGATCGGATGATGTATCACTGAGATATAACTGTAGTAATAATATAGGGGGCGCTATGGAGTAAAAATTTACATACCATTATCAATGTGTGTCGAAGTGTTCACTGATAAAGCACAATAAATCTGGTTCAGATCGGATGATGTATCACTGAGATATAACCATAGAAATAATGTAGGGGGCGCACTTGAGTCAAATGTTAAACCACAATATCAATGTGTCCACAAGGGCTCACTGATGATGAACAATAAATCTGGTTCAGATCGGATGATGTCTCACTGAGATATAACAGTTTGAATAATCTAGGGGGCGCTCTGGAGTCATATGTTGAACCACAATATCAATGTGTCCACAAGGTCTCACTGATGATGCACAATAAATCTGGTTCAGATCGGATGATGTATCACTGAGATATAACTGTAGTAATAATATAGGGGGCGCTATGGAGTAAAAATTTACATACCATTATCAATGTGTGTCGAAGTGTTCACTGATAAAGCACAATAAATCTCGTGCAGATCGGATAATGTATCACTAAGATATAACTGTAGTAATAATACAGGGGGCGCTATGGAGTAAAAATTTACATACCATTATCAATGTGTGTAGAAGTGTTCACTGATGAATCACAATAAATCTCGTGCAGATCGGATAATGTATCACTAAGATATAACTGTAGTAATAATATAGGGGGCGCTATGGAGTAAAAATTTACATAACATTATCAATGTGTGTCGAAGTGTTCACTGATAAAGCATAATAAATCTCGTGCAGATCGGATAATGTATCACTAAGATATAACTGTAGTAATAATATAGGGGGCGCTATGGAGTAAAAATTTACATAACATTATCAATGTGTGTAGAAGTGTTCACTGATGAATCACAATAAATCTGGTTCAGATCGGATGATGTATCACTGAGATATAACCATAGAAATAATGTAGGGGGCGCACTTGAGTCAAATGTTAAACCACAATATCAATGTGTCCACAAGGGCTCACTGATGATGAACAATAAATCTGGTTCAGATCGGATGATGTATCACTGAGATATAACTATAGAAGTAATGTAGGGGGCGCACTTGAGTCAAATGTTAGCCCACCATATCAATGTGTCCACAAGGGCTCACTGATGATGCACAATAAATCTGGTTCAGATCGGATGATGTATCACTGAGATATAACAGTTTGAATAATCTAGGGGGCGCTCTGGAGTCATATGTTCAACCACAATATCAATGTGTCCACAAGGGCTCACTGATGATGCACAATAAATCTGGTTCAGATCGGATGATGTATCACTGAGATATAACTATAGAAGTAATGTAGGGGGCGCACTTGAGTCAAATGTTAGCCCACCATATCAATGTGTCCACAAGGGCTCACTGATGATGCACAATAAATCTGGTTCAGATCGGATGATGTATCACTGAGATATAACAGTTTGAATAATCTAGGGGGCGCACTTGAGTCAAATGTTAGCCCACCATATCAATGTGTCCACAAGGGCTCACTGATGATGCACAATAAATCTGGTTCAGATCGGATGATGTATCACTGAGATATAACTATAGAAATAATGTAGGGGGCGCACTTGAGTCAAATGTTAGCCCACCATATCAATGTGTCCACAAGGGCTCACTGATGATGCACAATAAATCTGGTTCAGATCGGATGATGTATCACTGAGATACAACAGTTTGAATAATCTAGGGGGCGCTATGGAGGCTATTTGCTAATTAGCATAAACACCTGTTCAAGGGGTGGGTAATGATCGATCATAATGATTTTGGTACTCCTCAGATCAAATCTGTGGAGTTTAGAACCAAACGTATGGTGACGGCGTTACGTCTTACTTCGCCACGTCACCACGCCCACTTGCTCCACCCAAAACGAACAGTGCTGGAAAGCTTGTTACACCAACATGTCTTCGGTGACTGGATACAATGTCACGCTGATTAGGTAACAGGGATCCGATATGGACCGTTCAACGTAAAACTTTACACTTCCTGTTGTCAGGGGGCGTGGCTTAAGTGATGTCATGATTTGACCATACAGTTTTGCAGGGGACCGGATGTGGGTCAATCACTGAAGGTTTGATGTATTAGACAGTTTTCGTGTAAGAGCTGTAAGCGTTTCGTTTTTCATGGCGAGATGTCCAACTTTGAGGTCTGGCCCCGCCCCTTCAGCATGCATGAAAACGCACAGTTTTGATAACATTTGTTCCCCCGTGCCTTATAAAGAAACTGGCCAAGTTTGAATCAAATCGAGCGAAATCCCTAGGAGGAGTTCGTTGAAATGCAGAGGCTGTAAACGGCCAAAAAGGGGTGAAAATTTGGTCATCGTTCCAAAATGGCCGCCTTACCATTTATCGTACAACATTGGTGCCAGAGGGTTTTCTGTGCATCTTGGTGAGTTGGACAAGTGTACCAAATTTCATGATTCTACGTCAAACTAAGGTCAATGCGGAGGGTATTTTGAAAATTTCTAGGGGGCGCTCTTGAGCCGTTTCTGTAGCGATTTGCTAATTAGCATAAACACCTGTTCAAGGGGTGGGCAATGATCGATCATACTGATTTTGGTACTCCTCGGATCAAATCTGTGGATTTTAGAACCAAACGTATGGTGATGGCGTTATGTCTTACTTCGCCACGTCGCCACGCCCACATGCTCCACCAAAAACGAACAGTATTGGAATGCTTGTTACACCAACATGTCTTCGGTCACTGGACACAATGCCACGCTGATTAGGTAACAGGGGTCCGATATGGACCGTTCAACGTAAAACTTTACACTTCCTGTTGTCAGGGGGCGTGGCTTAAGTGATGTCATGATTTGACCATACAGTTTTGCGGGGGACCGGATGTGGGTCAATAACTGAAGGTTTGATGTATTAGACTTTTTTCGTGTAAGAGCTGTAAGCGTTTCGTTTTTCATGGCGAGATGTCCAACTTTGACGTCTGGCCCCGCCCCTTCAGCATTCATGAAAACGCACAATTTTGATATCGTTTGTTCCCCCGTGCCTTATGAAGAAACTGGCCAAGTTTGAACCAAATCGAGCGAAATTCATAGGAGGAGTTCGTTCAAATGCGGAGGCTGTAAACGGCCAAAAAGGGGTGAAAATTTGGTCATCGTTCCAAAATGGCCGCCTTACCATTTATTGTACAACATTGGTGCCAGAGGGTTTTCTGTGCATCTTGGTGAGTTGGACAAGTGTACCAAATTTCATGATTCTACGTCAAACTAAGGTCAATGCGGAGGGTATTTTGAAAATTTCTAGGGGGCGCTCTTGAGCCGTTTCTGTGGCGATTTTTGCCACGCCCCCAAAATACGTAATTTTTCACCAGTCCTGACGAGTCCGCAAAATTTGGTGAGTTTTCATATATGTTAAGGCCCCCAAAAAGCCACTTCTTTTGGGGGAAGAATAAAAATAAAAAAAATTAAAGCCGCAAGCGGCGTTGAGGCCCTCGCAGCTTAGCGCCGCTCGGACCTTATTGAGGCGACCGCGCGAGCTCCAGCTCGTCCGCTCGGTCGCCATTTCGAAGTCTCTCGTGTCTACTCCGCACCAGGGGTGCACACGCACAATAAATCTGGTTCAGATCGGATGATGTATCACTTAGATATAACTATAGAAGTAATGTAGGGGGCGCACTTGAGTCAAATGTTAGCCCACCATATCAATGTGTCCACAAGGGCTCACTGATGATGATAAATAAATATGGTTCAGATCGGATGATGTATCACTGAGATATAACAGTTTGAATAATCTAGGGGGCGCTCTGGAGTCATATGTTAGCCCACCATATCAATGTGTCCACAAGGGCTCACTGATGATGCACAATAAATCTGGTTCAGATCGGATGATGTATCACTGAGATATAACTATAGAAATAATGTAGGGGGCGCACTTGAGTCAAATGTTAGCTTACCATATCAATGTGTCCACAAGGGCTCACTGATGATGCACAATAAATCTGGTTAAGATCGGATGATGTATCACTGAGATATAACTATAGTAATAATATAGGGGGCGCTATGGAGTAAAAATTTACATACCATTATCAATGTGTGTCGAAGTGTTCACTGATAAAGCACAATAAATCTCGTGCAGATCGGATAATGTATCACTAAGATATAACTGTAGTAATAATACAGGGGGCGCTATGGAGTAAAAATTTACATATCATTATGAATGTGTGTAGAAGTGTTCACTGATGAATCATAATAAATCTCGTGCAGATCGGATAATGTATCACTAAGATATAACTGTAGTAATAATATAGGGGGCGCTATGGAGTAAAAAATTACATAACATTATCAATGTGTATAGAAGTGTTCACTGATGAATCACATTAAATCTCGTGCAGATCGGATAATGTATCACTAAGATATAACTGTAGTAATAATATAGGGGGCGCTATGGAGTAAAAATTTACATACCATTATGAATGTGTGTAGAAGTGTTCACTGATGAATCATAATAAATCTCGTGCAGATCGGATAATGTATCACTAAGATATAACTGTAGTAATAATATAGGGGGCACTATGGAGTAAAAATTTACATACCATTATCAATGTGTATAGAAGTGTTCACTAATGAATCACATTAAATCTCGTGCAGATCGGATAATGTATCACTAAGATATAACTGTAGTAATAATATAGGGGGCGCTATGGAGTAAAAATTTACATACCATTATCAATGTGTGTCGAAGTGTTCACTGATAAAGCACAATAAATCTCGTGCAGATCGGATAATGTATCACTAAGATATAACTGTAGTAATAATACAGGGGGCGCTATGGAGTAAAAATTTACATACCATTATGAATGTGTGTAGAAGCGTTCACTGATGAATCATAATAAATCTCGTGCAGATTGGATAATGTATCACTAAGATATAACTGTAGTAATAATATAGGGGGCGCTATGGAGTAAAAAATTACATAACATTATCAATGTGTGTCGAAGTGTTCACTGATAAAGCATAATAAATCTTGTGCAGATCGGATGATGTATCACTGAGATATAACTATAGAAATAATGTAGGGGGCGCACTTGAGTCAAATGTTAGCCCACCATATCAATGTGTCCACAAGGGCTCACTGATGATGCACAATAAATCTGGTTCAGATCGGATGATGTATCACTGAGATACAACAGTTTGAATAATCTAGGGGGCGCTATGGAGGCTATTTGCTAATTAACATAAACACCTGTTCAAGGGGTGGGTAATGATCGATCATAATGATTTTGGTACTCCTCAGATCAAATCTGTGGAGTTTAGAACCAAACGTATGGTGACGGCGTTACGTCTTACTTCGCCACGTCACCACGCCCACTTGCTCCACCCAAAACGAACAGTGCTGGAAAGCTTGTTACACCACCATGTCTTCGGTGACTGGATACAATGTCACGCTGATTAGGTAACAGGGATCCGATATGGACCGTTCAACGTAAAACTTTACACTTCCTGTTGTCAGGGGGCGTGGCTTAAGTGATGTCATGATTTGACCATACAGTTTTGCAGGGGACCGGATGTGGGTCAATCACTGAAGGTTTGATGTATTAGACAGTTTTCGTGTAAGAGCTGTAAGCGTTTCGTTTTTCATGGCGAGATGTCCAACTTTGAGGTCTGGCCCCGCCCCTTCAGCATGCATGAAAACGCACAGTTTTGATAACATTTGTTCCCCCGTGCCTTATAAAGAAACTGGCCAAGTTTGAATCAAATCGAGCGAAATCCCTAGGAGGAGTTCGTTGAAATGCAGAGGCTGTAAACGGCCAAAAAGGGGTGAAAATTTGGTCATCGTTCCAAAATGGCCGCCTTACCATTTATCGTACAACATTGGTGCCAGAGAGTTTTCTGTGCATCTTGGTGAGTTGGACAAGTGTACCAAATTTCATGATTCTACGTCAAACTAAGGTCAATGCGGAGGGTATTTTGAATATTTCTAGGGGGCGCTCTTGAGCCGTTTCTGTAGCGATTTGCTAATTAGCATAAACACATGTTCAAGGGGTGGGCAATGATCGATCATACTGATTTTGGTACTCCTCGGATCAAATCTGTGGATTTTAGAACCAAACGTATGTTGATGGCGTTATGTCTTACTTCGCCACGTTGCCACGCCCACATGCTCCACCAAAAACGAACAGTATTGGAATGCTTGTTACACCAACATGTCTTCGGTCACTGGACACAATGCCACGCTGATTAGGTAACAGGGGTCCGATATGGACCGTTCAACGTAAAACTTTACACTTCCTGTTGTCAGGGGGCGTGGCTTAAGTGATGTCATGATTTGACCATACAGTTTTGCGGGGGACCGGATGTGGGTCAATAACTGAAGGTTTGATGTATTAGACTTTTTTCGTGTAAGAGCTGTAAGCGTTTCGTTTTTCATGGCGAGATGTCCAACTTTGACGTCTGGCCCCGCCCCTTCAGCATTCATGAAAACGCACAATTTTGATATCGTTTGTTCCCCCGTGCCTTATGAAGAAACTGGCCAAGTTTGAACCAAATCGAGCGAAATTCATAGGAGGAGTTCGTTCAAATGCGGAGGCTGTAAACGGCCAAAAAGGGGTGAAAATTTGGTCATCGTTCCAAAATGGCCGCCTTACCATTTATCGTACAGCGTTGGTGCAAGAGGGTTTTCTGTGCATCTTGGTGAGTTGGACAAGTGTACCAAATTTCATGATTCTACGTCAAACTAAGGTCAATGCGGAGGGTATTTTGAAAATTTCTAGGGGGCGCTCTTGAGCCGTTTCTGTGGCGATTTTTGCCACGCCCCCAAAATACGTAATTTTTCACCAGTCCTGACGAGTCCGCCAAATTTGGTGAGTTTTCGTATATGATAAAGCCTCCAAAAGGCCACTTCTTTGGGGGGAAGAAAAAAAAAAAAAAAATAATAATAATAAACACTACAATTACAATAGGTCCTTGCAGCGCTTCGCTGCTTCGGGCCTAATAATAAACACTACAATTACAATAGGTCCTTGCAGCGCTTCGCTGCTTCGGGCCTAATAATAAACACTACAATTACAATAGGCCTTCGCAGCGCTTAGCTGCTCGGGCCTAATTAAAGCTGCAAGCAGCATTGAGGCCC
>JBBPBX010112202.1:0-10626 GCA_038048925.1 Garcialebias charrua
GACCAGGCAATACTGCCATTTTATTATGCCTTGGTACTGTACATGGACTAACAAGTTTGGGGAAATGTAGCCCATCTAAGCATACATGGTGAGATAATAAATTACCTCTCAGATTTATGGGAGAAAGAGCTATTTTTTGTTTTGTTTTGGTTTAGCACATTTGTTTGCTCCTTGTGGTTATATAAGAGGTTAAAAAAGATGCATACTGGTAATGGATTAGGTTGCAACTTGCACTCCTGTTTGCTACCACCCTTAAAATCTTCAAACACTGACTAATATTAATGCAAGTTGTGCAAATGTAGAGTCCTCAGGGAAAACTAAGATACTTCTTGCACCCCCTCCACCTCCCTCCACCCCTCTTCCTTTTGCCAAAGACTATTCCTAGCCCCCAAGTCAGTACAACACTAGTGGACCATCATTTTTCAAGGGAGCTTGTGACAATCTCAGCCTGTGTTGAAGTTTAGCTTGCTGCATGTTGTAATTTGCTGACATTTCTTTGTTTTCTCCCCCACCCTCTCTTCACCCCACCCCTCTGCTCCCTTATTCGCCAATGGTATGCTCACAGATGTTGCCAACAATTCTGCACTAGGTAAGTCATTTCATTTTTCATTGTGCTGCCCTATAGAGTGAGAGTCATGTTTGAAATGTCTTGTTTTTGAGAGTGATGTGAATGCATAAATATATAGGACAGAGGCACATAGAAGTAGGAGCAGAAGGGGACACCGGAAGGCTGCTGTTTGCAAATTATGATATAAAGTGTCCTGCAATCATAACCTGTCCTGTTTACCAAAGATGTGATTTATATTTTAAAACTACAAGCTAATTGTAGACTTTAAATTACAATTTTATTCAAACGATTGTTCAAAGAAATCATCTGGTGTTCATTTGAGGAAGATGTACAGATTGTTTCCACACTGTGGTTAGTGTGGTATGACTTTGGGGCGGCTGTGGCTGAGTGGTTAAAGCAGTCGTCCTCCATTGTAAGAGTTGGGGGTTCGATTCCACCAGAAGTCACATACTGAAGTGTCCCTGGGCAAAACACTGAACCCCTCATTGCCTCCACTGTGTGTCCCATCGATGTATTATTGTAATAAAGCACTGATTATTCTTTGTATTAGTCTTTGTATAGATCTAGTAGAGTGCTGAATGAATGGGTAAATAAGGGCACAAATTGTAAAGTGCTCCGAGTATCTTGATAAGACAGAAAGGCACTGTATTATATGGTGGCCGAGGGGTGCAAACGCGCTGCAAGAAGAGATAAGCGCTGCATAAAATTAAACGCTCTGCTAAAACAAAACCCTCTGCAAACGGACGGCTGCAAATTTTAAAAAAGAGCTGCAAATAGAAAAAGCTACAACGGAAGTGCTCCAGACCACTAGGGGCAGTCGAACAAAGAACCAATCATAAAGCATATTATAGTTTTCGGAATGGCACTAGTTATTTGTGTATTTTAACTTGTTTATTTTAAGAAAATTTTACACTTATTCAAAACTATCTCGTTGTATTTGCTTTAATACTGTGCGGAAGAGGAGCAATACAAGAATGCCAGGTTGGGTCAGTGGTCTAAGTCTTAGACTCTAAGAGATGTCTTGGGATGCGAGAGACCCAAGTTCGATCCCCGGTGTCGGAAATTTTGTGGTATTACTTTCTTTTTTTAAAGCCTTTTGTTTTGGATAGATCGAACCAAGCAACAACAAAGAATAAACATCCATCCATCCATCCATTTTCATCCGCTTATCCGGGGTTGGGTCGCGGGGGTAGCAGCCTAAGTAGGGAGGCCCAGACTTCCCTCTACCCAGCCACTTGGAGCAGCTCCTCTGGGGGAATCCCAAGGCGTTCCCAGGCCAGCCGAGAAACATAGTCCCTCCAGCGTGTCCTGGGTCTTCCTCTGGGTCTCCTCCCGGTGGGACATGCCCGGAACACCTCACCAGGGAGGCGTCCAGGAGGCATCCTAACCAGATGCCCGAGCCACCTCAACTGGCTCCTCTCGATGTGGAGAAGCAGCGGCTCTACTCCGAGTCCCTCCCGGATGACTGAGCTTCTCACCCTATCTCTAAGGGAGAGTCCAGACACCCTGCGGAGAAAACTCATTTCAGCCGCTTGTATCCGAGATCTCGTTCTTTCGGTCACAACCCAAAGCTCATGACCATAGATGAGGGTGGGAACGTAGATCGATCGGTAAATTGAGAGCTTTGCCTTTCGACTCAGCTCTCTCTTCACCACGACAGACCGGTACAGCGCCCGCTTCACTGCGGATGCTGCACCTATCCGCCTATCGATCTCACGCTCCAGTTTTCCCTCATTCGTGAACAAGACCCCGAGATACTTAAACTCCTCCACTTGGGGCAGGACCTCCTCCCCGACCCGGAGAGGGCATGCTACCCTTTTCCGGCTCAAGACCATGGCCTCGGATTTGGAGGAACTGATCCTCATCCCGGCCGCATCACACTCGGCTGCAAACCGCTCCAGTGAAAGCTGTAGATCACGACCTGATGAAGCCAATAGGACCACATCATCTGCAAAAAACAGAGAAGCGATTCTAAGGCCACCAAAACGGATCCTCTCAACACCTTGGCTGCGCCTAGAAATTCTGTCCATAAAAGTTATGAACAGAATCGGTGACAAAGGGCAACCTTGGCGGAGTCCAACTCTCACTGGAAACGAGCCTGACTTACTGCCGGCAATGCGGACCAAGCTCTGACACCGGTCGTACAGGGACCTAACAGCCCATATCAATGGGCCTGGTACCCCATACTCCCGGAGTACCCCCCACAGAACCCCCCGAGGGACGCGGTCAAATGCCTTTTCCAAGTCCACAAAGCACATGTAAACTGGTTGGGCAAACTCCCACGCGCCCTCCAGGACCCTGCTGAGGGTGTAGAGCTGGTCCAGTGTTCCACGACCAGCACGAAAACCACACTGCTCCTCCTGAATCCGAGGTTCGACTATCCGACGGACCCTCCTCTCCAGAACCCCTGAATAGACCTTACCAGGGAGGCTTAAGAGTGTGATCCCCCTATAGTTGGAACACACCCTACGGTCCCCCTTTTTGAATAGGGGAACCACCACCCCAGTCTGCCAATCCAAGGGAACTGCCCCCGATGTCCACGCGATATTGCAGAGTCGCGTAAGCCAACACAACCCCACAACATCCAGAGCCCTAAGGAACTCAGGGCGAATCTCATCCACCCCCGGAGCCCTGCCACCGCGGAGCTTTTTAACCACCTCGGTGACCTCAGCACCAGAGATTGGAGAGCCCGACCCAAAGTCCCCAGGCTCCGCTTCCTCAGTGGAAGACGTGCCAGTAGGATTGAGGAGGTCTTCGAAGTATTCCGCCCACCGACTCACAACATCCCGAGTTGAGGTCAACAGCACGCCATCCCCACCATAAATGGTGTTGGTCGCGTACCGCTTTCCCCCCCTGAGACGCCGGATGGTGGACCAGAATCGCCTCGAAGCCGTACGGAAGTCATTCTCCATGGCCTCTCCGAACTCCTCCCACGCCCGAGTTTTTGCCTCAGCAACCACCCGAGCCGCATGCCGCTTGGACTGCCGGTACCTATCTGCTGCTTCCGGGGTCCCACAGGCCAAAAAGGCCCAATAGGACTCCTTCTTCAGCATGACAGCATCCCTCACCGCCGGTGTCCACCACCGGGTTCGAGGGTTGCCACCACGACAGGCACCAACAACCTTGCGGCCACAACTCTGATAAGCTGCCTCGACAATAGAGGCGCGGAACATGGCCCACTCGGACTCAATGTCCCCCGCCTCCCTCGGAACGTGTTCAAAGCTCTCCCGGAGGTGGGAGTTAAAGCTCCGTCTTACGGGAGACTCTGCCAGACGTTCCCAGCAGACCCTCACAATACGTTTGGGTCTGCCAGGTCTGACCGGCATCCTCCCCCACCATCGGAGCCAACTCACCACCAGGTAGTGGTCAGTGGACAGCTCCGCCCCTCTCTTCACCCGAGTGTCCAGGACATGCGGCCGCAGATCAGATGAGATGACAACAAAGTCGATCATCGAACTTGATCATCAGGGTAGCACGATGGCACAACTGGTAGAGCTGCTGCCTCTCAGCGAGAAGGTTGCCGGTTCAAATCCCGGTCCGGGGCCTTTCTGGGTGGAGTTTGCATGTTCTCCCCGTGCATGCGTGGGTTTCCTCCGGGTACTCCGGTTTCCTCCCACAGACCAAAAAACATGCTTGTTAGGCTGATTGGTGACTCTAAATTGACCCTAGGTGTGAGTGTGAGAGTGGATGGTTGTTTGGTGTGAGTGAGACAGGTCCCTCTTGTAAATGAGTCCCCGTGACTCAACGAGGCTAGCCTGTATAAATAAAGGTTGAATGAAAAATCGAACTATGACCTAGGGTGTCCTGGTGCCAAGAGCACATATGTACACCCTTATGCCTGAACACAGTGTTCGTTATGGACAATCCATGACGAGCACAGAAGTCCAATAACAGAACACCACTCGGGTTCAGATCAGGGGGGCCGTTCCTCCCAACCACACCCCTCCAGGTCTCACTGTCATTGCCCACGTGAGCGTTGAAGTCCCCCAGTAGAACAAGGGAGTCCCCAGGAGGCGCACTCTCCAATACCCCCTCCAAGGACTCCAAAAAGGGTGGGTAATCTGCGCTGCCGTTTGGCGCATAGGCACAAACAACAGTCAGAGCCCGTCCCCCCACACGTAGGCGAAGGGAGGCTACCCTCTCGTTCACCGGGGTGAACCCCAACGTACAGGCACCAAGATGGGGGGCAACAAGTATGCCCACTCCTGCTCGGCGCCTCTCACCAGGGGCAACTCCAGAGTGGAAGAGTGTCCAACCCCTCTCAAGGAAACTGGTTCCAGAGCCAGAGCCATGCGTTGAGGTGAGTCCGACTATTTCTAGCCGGAACCTCTCAACCTCACACACTAGCTCAGGCTCCTTCCCCACCAGAGAGGTGACATTCCATGTCCCAATGGCCAGCTTCTGTAGCCGAGGATCAGACCGCCAGGGTCCCCGCCCTCGGCCACCACCCATCCCACATTGCACCCGACCCCTTTGGCCCCTCCCATAGGTGGTGAGCCCATGGGAAGGGGGACCCACGTCTCCTCTTCGGGCTGTGCCCGGCCGAGCTCCATGGGTAAAAGCCCGGCCACCAGGCGCTCGCCAACGTGCCCCACCTCCGGGCCTGGCTCCAGAGTGGGGCCCCGGTGACCCGCGTCCGGGCGAGGGAACATTTTGTCCATTTATTTTGACTCATCATTGGGGTCTTTGGGCTGCACTTTGTCTGGTCCCTCACCTAGGACCTGTCTGCCTTGGGTGACCCTACTAGGGGCATGAAGCCCCTGACAGCATAGCTCCTAGGATCATTGGGACACTCAAACCCCTCCACCACGGTAAGGTGGCAGCCCAGGGAGGGTTGCCACCTTAATAAACATGTATAGAATAAACATGTAGATGTATTTATCTATTCTACCCGATCTATCCAAAACAAAAGGCTTAAAAAAAAGAAAGTAATACCACAAAACTTCCGAGACCGGGAATCAAACCCGGGTCTCCCGCATCCCAAGACATTTCTTAGAGTCTAAGACTTAGACCACTGACCCAACCTGGCATTCTTGTATTGCTCCTCTTCCGCACAGTATTAAAACAAATACCACGAGACAGTTTCGAATAAGTGTAAAATATTCTTAAAATAAATAAGTTAAAATACACAAATAACTAGTGCCATTCCGAAAACTATAATATGCTTTATGATTTGTTCTTTGTTCGACTGCCCCTAGTGGTCTGGAGCACTTCCGTTGTAGCTTTTTCTATTTGCAGCCCTCTTTTTTTAAAATTTGCAGCCGTCTTTTTTAATTTGCAACCGTCTTTTTAAAATTGCAGCCGTCTTTTTAAATTTGCAGCCGTCTTTTTAAATCTGCAGCTGTCTTTTTAAATGTGCAGCCGTCTTTTTAAATTTGCTGCCGTCTTTTTTAATTTGCAGCCGTCTTTTTTAATTTGCAGCCGTCTTTTTAAATTTGCAGCGCTTATCTCTTCTTGCAGCGCATTTGCACCCCTCGGCCACCGTAGTATTACAGTCCATTTACATTTACCAAATATTCTTAATGTAAGGTTTGAACCATGATGTATCTGTGTTTCAACTTGAACCCTCAGGAGCTGTGGACAGTGCTCATGAGCTGACAAAATTATTTTATTCCTAGATTATGTCATGTCTTGCACTGACAGCAACTCAAAAGTATTTTCTAATTTGTGATTAACCTAAACATTCCTTCTCTGACTTAAAAAGCTAAATAACTGGTATGGTAATCAGATTTAAGTAACCAGATGCATAAAATGCTATCTGGTCCAATGACTAAACACACCATTGATCTCTATTCCAAACCCTGTGGTGCTTTCGAGGGAAGGTTCACTAAAACTTAACCTCGTATGATCTGCCAACTATCTCTTCTGAGAAACAATTTTGCTGTCCATTTTGCAATGTCAAAAAGGAATGGAACCAAAGTAAATATGTGGCTGAAACATGCATTAGTGTTGTTTAAAAAGCTCTCCATGAGGTTCCTTTTATCTCTCTTAGATGTGAACTTTTTAGAACAGGCACAAACCTGATGTTAATATATGCAGACTCAGCGATTTTCTTAAAACTCTGGATATGAAAATTGTTAAGACATTTGGAACAATGAAAGAAATTGCAAAGGTGCAGACTTCCATCCATCCATCCATTATCTTCTGCTTATTCCGAAGTGGAGTCATGGGGGCAGCAGCTTGAACTGGGAGGCCCAGACATCTCTTTCCACAGCCACCTCTTCCAGCTCTTCTGGGAGGATTCCAATGCATTCCCAGGCCAACCGAGAGACAGAGTCTCTTCAGCATGTCCTGGGTCTTCCCCAGGGTCTCCTCCCAGTCGGACATGCCTGAAGCAGCTCCCTAGGGAGGCGCCCAGGGAGCATCTTTACCAGATACCCGAATCACCTCAACAGGCTCCTTTCAATGTGGAGGAGTAGCTGTTCTACTGAGTCTCCCGGACAACTGAACTTATCACCCTATCTCTAAGGGAGAGTCCAGCTACCCTGCAGAGGAAACTCATTTCAACCGCCTGTATCTGTGATCTCATTATTTCAGTCACTACCCAGAGCTTATGAACATAGGGCTTTTGCCTCAGCAACAGCCAAGGCTGTGGACTGCTTGGCCCTCCAGTACCCCTCAGCTGCCTTCAGAGTCCAACTAGCCAACAAGGACTGATAGGACTTCATATTGACAGCCTCCCTAACCTGGGGTGTCCACCACTGAGTTCATGGATGGCCACCGAAAGAAGCACCAACAACCTTGCGGCCACAGCTCAAGGCAGCTACCTCAACAAGCGAGACGCGAAACAGAGTCAACTTGGACTCAATGTCCCCCACCTCAGCTGGGGTATGGTTAAAGCTCTCTCAGAGGTGTGAAATGAAGATCTCTCTGACGGCTCATTCTGCCAGGCGTTCCCAGCAAACTCTCTGATAAAATTTTCTGAAATTTTCTGATAAAAAAAAACAGAAACAAATTAATTACTTAAAATAAAATATTAATCTGTCATATTTTGAACATTTAATTTTTTTAAGTCAAATTTTGTGTTTTTCAACAGTTTATTATTTATTTATTTTTTGTCAGCGTGAGTGTTCAGCATGAGGGAAGAGGTTGCTTTTAGGTTTTTAGCTGGTGCACCTGCATTGCGAGCTGCTAGTTTAGCATTACGTCAGTGCCGAGAGGTGGTTGGAGCGTTGGGTAGGCGGGGCACCCTGCCTATACAGGTAGTCCCCGACTTACGAGCGCTCTGACCTACGAGGTTCCGGACTTACGAGCTGGCGAATTTTTGGAAAAAACGCAAAAAATACCGAGTTTTTCTGTGTTTTTTCACCACAGTTCGTTAGCTAAACATGTGGACACACGTTTCCGATCATTTTTATGCACTCGTAAGCAGTTTTTCGATGAAAAACGAGTGTTTGTAGTCGCGCTAGCAAAACCGTTCCAACTTACGAGCGAAATTCCGGACTTACGAGACACGTGGCGGCCGTTCCAAGTTACGAATTTTCGCTTTACGAGCGCCTCGGAGGAACGGAACTTGCTCGTAAGTCGGGGACTACGTGTATAATGGTAGTGGAAACACTGGTCTCTGTCTCCAGACCACACAACATAGCTGGTCTCACTACCGTCTTGTATACCTTAAGCCTTTGAATCTAATTTCCTGTGTCGTCATTTTGTTGATTTAGTTTGTTAGTACAGTAGAGCAAAATGCGATTTTAGTTAATTTAAACAGAAATGTCTGTCAACTAGGGATGCACCGATCCACATTTCTCACTTCCGATCCGATACCAATACTTAAAGCTGCTATATGTAACTTTTCTAACAATATATTTTTAACATATTTCTTCACTCTGTCACTAGATTGATGTTAGAGAGGTAATCTCTGAAAAAAACTAAAAAAATTGTCCCCTTGCTTCTCCAGGTGGTAAATAAGCATTTCTAAAAAGAAAAAGTGACCCGCCATTTTCCAGCCAATAAAAACAAAGTTTGTAACCAGCCAATAAAAACCGAGCTTGAATTTGAATCAGCCAATAAAAACAGAGCTTGAATTTGAATTTTAACAGACCACAAGGGGGCAGAGCCATATATGGCTCTGAGGGGGAGAGATCAGAATGCTTTGCTTGTTGAAATTTTTTCTAAGTGCTGATGTTCTACAGAAACTGCAGACTTCACCTTTAAGAACTGGGTATCTACCGATACCGATACTTTCCCGATCCGATACTGTTCAGGTATGTGAATCTGTATAATGAAATTTTTGTGCTGAGACTATAAAGTTATGTGTATTTTGGAATGTTTTCTATACTATAAAGACTATACTGTTAAAGTTTGTGAGTTTCCTGTTGTAAGGCTCAAGAGTGTCTTCATTGGTTTTAACTCACACAATGTTAAGACGGCAGTCACAGAATATGATGGAACACAAGTGCTCTTTGAAGCTGGATCGGAAATATCGGCAGGTTGGATCCGATATCCGATACTTAAATTATGCTGGTATCGGATACCGATACCGATACTGGATCGGATCTGCCCCATCCCTACTGTCAACAACTACCAGAAACACGACTGAGTGCTAAGAAAATATTGTCTCTTGTGCAAATGTTGATGATGAGCCTCAGTCTAAAGAGTGTGTGAGGTGCACTTATTCTTCAATAAATACTTGTTAATGTGTTACATGCAGGACATAATTCATGCTTCTGGTCCCAGAAGTTCCTCTACCTGTATGGGTCGTGATCACCAGAGCCTCCTCGTTTTCTTTTCTCATATTTATCAAATAGCACCAGTTTTCTCTTTATTTTTTTTTGGCACTTTGTTGTGAAAGGAAAACATGAATTGAAGCAGCGGTGCATGCGGCAGACAGCAGATCATCGGGGTTAGACGGAATATGTGAAATGTTTTAACCACTGTGTGCCAGGACAAGTGCTGCATTCAATGTTTTGTCAGACTGTTTTCAGAGACACTCAGCAGGTGGCGGGGATGTGATAGAGGTCAACAGCACGACTGACTCGACTGTAGCAGGGTGTCAGAGCAGGATATCAGCACCGATGGTTACGAGCATCTGCTCATGAGGGAAAAATCAATTGCCTCATTCTAAGGTAGAGCTGGTGGATTGTCTAAAAATAGGAAACCAAATCTAGATGCTACTAAAGCTCTTTTCTCTCAGTGCACTTGATTTATCTTACTGTGAAAAGCATTGGGAGACACCTTGTGTAACTGAAAACTCTCCACACTAAAATGATTTGACTAGTTTGGTGGAGTTTCTGTGAGCTGTTCTGGTCCGGCTATCAACTCTTTGAGGCAGGAGCTGACTGACTGCTCAGGAAAAAGAAAGAAGGAAAAAAAAAAAGAAAACCCCTGGCTAGCTGAGAATAATAAGTACCCATGGGAAGCCGCCAGATGGACATTTACTGTGAGCCTAGCTGGAGAGGGAGAAATCTGTCAAACATCATACCAGGCATCTGTGGGGGGTGAGCAGTGCTGGTTCAAGTCCACTACTGCATGCCGGATGAGAGGGGTGCTTTTTGTCAAGACTAAAAGCTGTTAGATTTTTGAAATATCAAATACAGTCGAGACTTTCAAGGTCAGCAATTCACATTAGATTAAAACATCAATGTTGGAGCGAGAGCTTTAAATAATGCTCAGATAATGGATGCTGGGAAGACGGCCTTCTCTTCTCATCAATCAACACTTAAAGGGATTGGTTAGACCTTTTGAGATGGGGTTCTGTGGAGAGGCTACTAAAAAGTAGCATCTTACATGTGTAGATGGATGATGGATGAACAGTCTCACGTTGGAGAAACAGTTTACAGTAGTCCCTCACTTATCAGGGGGGTTACGTTCCAGACACCCCTGCGATTGGTGAAAATCCGCAAAGTACGGATGTTATATTTATTTTAGTATTTACATTCATTCATTCAACCTTTATTTAGACAGAGAAGTCACATTGAGCCTCAAAAACTCATTTACAATTGAGATCTGCTTATACACAGAAAAATAATGAAATTAGACACATTAGGAAATGTAGGCGAAAGAATTCCTATCTTTCTTAAGATTCCTAAATCTTTCTTCTTGCCCGAGAATTTATTATT
>JBBPBX010112203.1:0-10626 GCA_038048925.1 Garcialebias charrua
AATAACCCCGGTGTCGCGATCGAGACCCTAAAACAACACCTGGTGCAGTATATAAAACAAAAAAGAGAATTCTATTGCTTGCAAGGAATAAACAACAGCCAAATAGTAGTAGTAAAAGACCCGACAGAGATATCAAACAAGTTAGAGATTAGAGCATGGCTACGATGGGTGATGACTCAGATTGAGGAAAGCAGATGCGGGATTGTGGCTTCTATACTCAGTCCTTCAACTGAGTACGACTCTCTAGTAAAAAGGGTATCCAAAGAAGCAGGGTTGGGTGCATACTTAATAGACACAAACGTTAAAGCAACCCCGATGAGTAAAGCGTATCAAGAAGAAATACATAAATTGAGACAATACCGGCTAGAAAGGTATGAAGTAACACAAAACCCAGAGCATGGATCAGACTCCGAAATAAACACTCCGGAAGAGTCAGGTGAAGAACCTGAGTCAAAAAAGAAGCCCGTTGCTTATCAGAGACCAAAGATCACGAGAAAAGAAAAAGAACCAGGCCTTGTAGTCCTCCTGTATGGCCGAGGTTATGAGACCTGGGATCCATACGTACAGGAGACGTTTGAACATAATAACCCCGGAACAGATGGAAAGGATTTGCGGAGAAACCTGCAAGAACGAATAGACAAATTGGGCTTGTTTATCTGCACCCGTGTTGAAAACAATAGTCAAATGGTAGTGTGGGCACACCCCGACGGCATAAGAACGAAGGATGAGATCAAGAAGTGGCTGGCTTGGTGGGTCCGGAAAATTGAAATACTAACCACGAGGGAGGTATTGGCAATAATGAGCCCATCAGAGGGCTATGATTCATTAGTAAAAATGGTGGCCAAAGAAATGGATGTAGGCTGGGACGCTAGGAGCGCCACGGTAAAAGCTGCCTCTAGACATAAGGAATATCATGAAGAACTGGCTAAACTGAGGCAGTACAAACAAATGATAGCAGATCGAATTAAAGTAACACCAAAAGAACGAGGCAGTAGTGGATTGGGCGGAGCACCCATAAAACCAGCCTCAAACCAGGGTCCCAGTTCATGGAGTTCCCGTGGGGACTTAACAAATTATAGAGGAACCCATACTTATGGTACTGACCCAGAATCAAGTGAGACGGGAGAGGAAGGGGACCACAGATCTCCTGCCACTAGCCCCGAAAGAAAGAAGAAAGCAAGGAAAGATGAGGGAGACTCAAATTCTCCAAGGAGTGGAAGCTGAACTGTTTGAAGATAAGGAGTTTTTCCTCTCTTCTTCAGTGTCTTCATGCATGCAAAAAAGTATTTAACCTCTAAAGATAAAATATGTTAACTGTTATATTCTCATACTTGCACTAATGTTTGTATTACATCACTGCCTATAATCATAATACTGTTTACATTCTCTGTTTACATTTATTAATACTGTTTACTTTTTTTACTACTGCTTACATGTAATTACTACTGTTTACATTTACACTACTCTAATATCTACACCACTGCTGATACATATACAGTGTGCTCTGAACGGTCTTACTTAGGGATGCCCAATGTGCCTTACTGCATATGCCACTTTTTGCCTCTATAACAACATCAACTACTACCTCATACATATACTGTGTACATTAACTCATACGCTGCTTTGCCACTTGGCAAATGTCAATGCTAGAAACCTTTAGTTTATTTTAGTTATACTTTTTATACTCTTTTTTTTATACTAGTATGCAAAAACTCAGGACAGTACAGTATTATGTTAATGTTTTAGTTTTAGAGTTGGTGTAAATTTTCATACTCTTATACCACTATGCAAAAAACTCAGGACAGTGTTAGTTTTACTATTTTATGCTTATGTCTATTATTATATGTTTCAGTGTTTCAATGTTTAGATGTTTACTGTTGCACCGAGGGACTGAGAGAAACGCAATTTCGGTCCTGTGTATGTCCTGTACAGTACATATTGCAGATCTGACAATAAAGTTGACTTTGACTTTGACTTTGACTTTGATATTACAGATGTGGTAAAATTGTGGAAATGCACAAAATTATTTACAGGTACCCCTCGAGTTACGTCAGGGATAGGGACCTACGTGTGTGACTTAGGTCGATGTTGTCGTACCTCGCGGACCAAAAACACCTGCCTGTCGTAGGTCCGCGTTTCTGACATAGGTCGCGGCTATACCGCTAACGGAGCGCCGCACACATATTTAATGGCATGAGACTGAACAAGCAGACATACTAGGCCATAAACATGCACAGAACTGTACAGTAAATGAATACTGTACAATAAATAAAAAATATAATGTCTTACTTTGAGCTGGTCAAAGCCTGCCTTCGTCTTTTAGCATCAGCTCGCACCCGTCCGAGCTCCCCCAGCTTCCTTACGCTCCACACGCACACACGTGGTCAAAACTGTTTAAAAGAAGGACTGTTAGCTTCTTAACTTCATACATTTGGAGCCAGAAAAAAAAAAAACTTACTGAAAGCCGTTTCTCCGCGATGTCCTCCATCCAAAACAAGCTCGGCGTTAGCTACGGTTAGCAGCAATGGTTAGCATGTCAGTTCATTCAAAAAGGCTGTCGGCTTTGTATCTCCGCGTTAGCTCGGTGTCCCCCGACTGCCAGGCGGACATTTGCGGCGAGCTCCCGGCCGCAGATGGCCCCTCCGCGGCATGTCGGCTCGGTGTCTTCGCCTGTGTTTGCTGCTCTGTTAGCTGCTGTCGTTAGCATGTCGGGCGGCGTTGTGGCAGCGATCGCGGGGCGATCCGCGGCTGCTCCTCCGGGCCTGAGACGTCCACAGAGTTGACCGAGTGTTTCCAGCTAATTTATCCGTATGAGGCAACCCTGATCGGGCACACGGAGCCAGCTGACAGTAGCCTCTGGAGCTCCATTGACCGCAGTACTGTTGTAAAATGGCGACCGGAAACGACCGGAAGTTGCGTAAATACGATCAAATTGTAATTAAAACGTAATATTAATAATTATACTTTATTTATAAAGCCATTTAAAACAACCACAGCTGCAACAAAGTGCTATACACATGAAATTAATAACATAAAAAAAAAATTAAAAAAAAAAATAATAATTTATTTATTTTTTTATCATATTTTTATTAAATATGATAAAATCGTAAGTCTGAGTTGCCGTAGGTCGCAGGTGACGTAGGTCGAGGGTTTGCTGTATACGTTTATAGCATGGATAAGGAGTGTTTGAATGTATGCTTTTGTTGCCTTTACATTAAAATAATTCATATTTCTTACAATTAATTGGCTCAAGCTTGATTATTGTTCAGTTAAAACTTGTTTTAAAGTGATAGTCCAGATCTTTGAAAGTAGAGTTCTGTGACAGGGTATGAACAACAACAGTCTTACCTGTTGTAGATGACTTTGTAGATTTTTACGTAAGCCCTTTAGACAGGCAGAACATCATATTTATGTTGTTATGTTTATGAAATGCACAATTTACACAAGTATGAAGTTTTAAAATATAGACTTTGTATGAACCACAATAAAATGTTGAGACTGGAGTTGTTTTTAAAATGACAAAAATCAATTTTGGTCCTGGCACCACTTGAATTAGCAATTAACTTGTTGATTCAGCTACAAATAAACCTTACTTCTTTAAGCTGACATTGTTCAAAGCATTTTCTGCAACAGGTAAGATTGTTCGCCACTTGTCTCTGTTTGTAGGTTAGACACAGGAATGTAGACATACAAAAGAAGCTCTAAAAAAAAAAAGCTTTAATAGAGAAATCAAATTTGCTGATGTGGCAGCAACAACAACTTTTTATTTTTTTTTTTATTTGACCAGGATTCAAAAAAATGTTTTAGATTAATCATCTCTTCAAGGGAGACCAAGAGGCAAAAACAAATACAAAACAAAATATTACACAGTTTAAAGAAAATGTCAATCTATTAAATAAAACATGTACTATAAAATAATCTAGCTATTAAAACAAGTACACATCATTGAATTGACCTCAATAACTTTTAGTTTGGATGTAAAAGCACTGAATGAGATGAATTCAGTCAATCTCAGAGTTTCTTGTACTAAGTAAGAAGAACTTAGTGGTTCTCAACACTGGTCCTTGAGGAACACCATCCTGCATGTTTTAGTTGTTTCTCTGCTTCAACACACATAATTAAATGATTTAGTTATTTATTTCAGTTCATCAGAAGCCTGTTAATTGCACTTTCATTCAAATCAGGTGTGTTGGAGCAGAGGAACAACTAAAACATGCATGTTCCTCAGGGACAATGGTTGGGAGCCATGACTTACAGGAACTGAAACAACACACACACACACACACACACACACACGCACACATGCACACACACACACGGAGACACGAAATCAAACTTAACCAGGCGTGACAAAAGGGGCAACTAGGTGAGAGTGGGCAGGGCCAGAGCTGAGGAACAGAAACTGAAACGGTGAACTGATAAAAAAATAATAATAATAATAATAAAATAAAGAATAAAAATCCAAAAATCACAGACACAAAAAGCTATCAAAAACAAATAAAAACAGAGATCCCAACAGAACCTTTCCACAGAATCTCACTTTTAAATGATCTGAACTATCACTTTAAGTCTAAACTCTCCAAATCATCAAATCAATTTTTGTAATCATTAAAAGAGAGATGCATTTAGTATCACATAAAAGATCCAACTTAAACATTTTACGTATTTGTTAAGTTTTTGTTTGTATGTACATGTACTGACAATTTTTTTTTCTATCTTCAGTCACTTTTTTCCTTTCACTACTTTTTTGTTATCAAAAAGTGTCACTTTCAAGATAACACTTGAGAGCACTGATGCTAGATCTGTTAAAAGGCTGCAGATAAATGCTGGTGCATTTCTTCACATGCTACTTGTAAGGCAGAGGATTATCAAACGGGGCCAGTTTGTGCACACCTGAGAGTTCCCAGAAAAGAGAAAAACAATCCCCGTAAACAAAGTTAGTCAGAACCGGTTCCAGATAACCGAGAACTGTTGTGACAAAATGTGGCAGTAAAAACATGCACACTTGCTTGGCTTTTCCCTCCAGACGCATAAAAACACACAACACTCATCTGGGGTGCACTGTGTGTCATTGCGAGTTTTGAAAGCCATTTGTCATCTTTGCTCCGTGTTGCCACAAAACAATGAGATACACAAGAACACAAAGGCTTTTTGTCCCAAAATGGGATGATTGCGAAGAACAAACGCACAGAAAGGAGAAAACTGGATTTTTTTTGGATGAAGTTTTGAATGACACTGAATTCATTATATTCTTTTTAAACCCAGAAGTAAAACAGCACAAACAAAAAACACATGTAAACTTTGTATGTGTGTGTTTGTGTGTGCCATATCTATTGTCTATTTTCAATCATAACCACAAAATGTGAGGTTTGCAAAACCACTTTTTAAAAAGACTGTTTACTACCCTGTGTGGCTGAGTGGTTAGAGCAGTAGAACTCCAATGCAAGAATTGGGGGTTTGATTCCACAAAAATTCACATGCCAAAGTGTCCCCGGGCAAGACTCTAAACCCCTCATTGCCTTTGATGTGTGTCCCATTGGTGTATGAATGTGATACATCACTGATTATTCTTTGTATAGTTATAGTAGAGTGCTGTATGAATGGGTAATTGAGGGCACAGATTGTGTTGTAAAGTGCTTTTGAATACCTTGATAAGATAGAAAAGTGACAAGTACAGTCCATTTATCCAAGTTAAATGCTCAACAAGAAAATAACTCCAAAAAGCATAACTCGCAGTACTCAGTCAGAAATTAAACTGGCATTGTAAGTTCAAATCTGGGAGAGGACCAATTATTTATTGTTTTTGACGTGACTTACAACAATACAACTGTACTTCATTTGATGTTTTAGCATTTAAATTCATAAAACATTATTTTATCAGCAGTAGAAATAAAACATTTTTGGTTTTTGGTGTTAGCACTATGATAGCAGGGTTTCAGCTCTTTGGCATTGACAGGGCTCTGTTTTATCAACTATTGAAGAAGATATTGGCAGCAGTTTCGGCCATGACAAAGCTTCTGAGTCTGTGTGAAGATTTGGTTCATGCTATGAGGACTCAAAATCAGCTGATTTACGAGCTAAACCATAAGATGGGGGTGATTTGTAAGAATTGCAGTCCACCTGCATCTTCTAGGACTCGCCAGCATGTTGGGATCGACCTTGAAGAAGGCTCATAGCACAGATCATTGGAGTAGAATGCCCATAAATCTGGCCATTTTGGATCTGGAAAGTTCCATCAGGACAGGCTAACAAGAAAAACAGTAGTCCTGAAGAAAAGCAACAGTTGGGGCTTATCTGAATCGGACTCCCCCGTTTGGCCTCATACGAGCAGACTATCAAGATTCTCCTGGGCCATGGGTAACTAGGAAAAAGCTTTATCTACCACACCCCGCCTCCTATGTTTGACGTATTGACATCAAATGCCTATGTAATGTGTTTATAAATGTGCTTGCTGGTAGAGTTTTTTTTATGTCTCAAATTGTGTTCCATTAGGACAAGATGTGAAGAGATCTTTTTTTTTTGTAATACCACGATCCATCCTCATGGCTTTTTACCTTTTTCTATCTAAAAGTATTCTGACAAAGAATGAGGGACCATGCTATAATAGCAGCAGCAATGTGCACTCCGTCTATCTTTCGGACGACAGTACGAACATAATTTCACTGTATTCCGGTACAATAAAAATAAAACTTATTCTGATTGTGTTGGATTTATTTCTCAGAATGCTTAACAAAATAGTTAAAGACCAGAAACAAGTAATTTTTGTGATTTTTAATATTTTCCACACAGGCCAACAAATTTAAGATTGTCTCATTGACCATTTATGGCAGATGAGAGAGAGAGTTTTAAGCTCTTTCATAAGACAATTCTGCAATTCTTTGCGCTCCATTTGGTCGTTCATAAATCACTGATGAAGCCGGCCACTTTCCGCTCAGATGTGAGTTTTCAGAAATGAAGTGGGCAGAGCGAAATCAGAAGAGGCATGGAGCAGAACTCAGCCATGTTGATGTGGAGCGCGACACATTAAACATGTCATGGGTGTTTCCCTGGAGTCAGTTATAAAAACTCAATGAATGATGAGTGATCTGCTTTGTGGTTAACCATTTTTGTAAACTAACTACAAAGTTGCTGTGCATCATCATTAGTGCTCCCTCTGTAAAACATTTGTAAATCTGTTTAATCTTGCAAGCAGTCAGTTGTATATTGATATCATCAGAAGCTCAATCATCCAGGTAGATAACCCAACAAAAAAAAGGCTAAATCGTGTAATTTGCACCAGTTTCAAGTGAGAAACATTTCATCCTCCATCCAGGGGACTTGGTCGATATGCAGCCTGCCAACCAGATCTGTCCCATAGGTAGCCTTCATTGCTGTGTTTCAAGCCAAAATGAGGTTGACAAATCTAAAAAAGCTAAGTCTGGTCCTCTGGACATTCAAAAAACAAAACAAAACAAAGCAAAAAAATTGTAGAAACGTTTCGTCTTTCGTCCGAAATACTTCCTCAGTCTGAGCTGCTGTATTCAGCTCAGTCTTATAAATAGCACCCTCTCACAGTGGATCAACCAGTTGGCTGATGACAGCCAAAACCAGCTGCTCACATGATCAAGGAGGACCATCAGCCTAATGATGGATCGTTAGCACCCTGATGGTTGGTTGCTATTCACAGAGGGCTGAATGATAGCCAAAGTCAAAGTCAACTTTATTGTCAGAACTGCAATATGTACAGGACATACACAGGATTGAAATTGCATTTCTCTCAGTCAGATACTAGCAGATACTAACAATAACAGCATTGAAAGAGGTGGACAGTTGAACCCGGAGGCCTCCACCCCGGTTTAATGATGGACGGTTTCTTTTCACAAAGATGGCCTCCTTTACTCCTCTCTCAAACCATCGTTCCTCTCTATCAAGGATGTGAACATCTTCATCCTTGAAAGAGTGACCGCTGGCCTGGAGATGAGTGTAGACCACAGAGTCCTGACCTGATGATGTTGATCTTCTGTGCTGGGCCATCCTTTTGGCCAGTGGCTGTTTAGTTTCCCCGATATAAGACTGATCACAGCCCTCCTGACACTGAACAGCATACACAATATTACTCTGTTTGTGCCGGGGGACTGGATCTTTGGGATGAACCAGTCTTTGCCGTAATGTATTTTGGGGTTTAAAAGCCACTGGGACGTTGTGTTTAGAAAATAAACGTCTCAATGTCTCTGAAACTCCCGCAACATACGGAATGACCACTGGTCTGGGTCTGGGTTCCTTCTTTTTTTTTCATTTATAGATGGCCTCCCTTCACACCTTATAGCCATCCTCTCACTCCAATATGTATTTTTTTTATTTTTTTTATTTATTTATTTTATTTTTTTATAGAGAGAAAGAAAGAAAAGAGAAAGTGAGACAACAAAACAACAATTATCCACAAAAAGAGCACAAGGCAAACACACCAAACCTCCGTCCACAATCCTGCAAAGCACATGACAGAACACAGCAACGAAACATACAAGCATAAAGACTGATAATATTCATGACCTTGCATTAGATTTCTATATATAAACATACCCATACCTACAAATATATAGACAGTATATATACATATATATTTATATTCATTTATATACCCATCTACATATATCTACATATACATCCCTACATCCATTTGTGTGTGGTTGTGAGCATGCATAAGTGAATAAGGTTCCTCCAATAGAACATTTAGTAGCGATTGTGAAGCATCAGAGATCTGTCCCCCCAAAGCCCGAGACAGACGAAAGGGCGATCAAAGCCCAAGACCCCAGGAAGGACCCCGAGCCCAGAGTCCCCAGGACCACCCGAACAGGACGAGCCACTCGTCCACTCCCCAGATCCGACCAAGGGGAAGAACCGGACGAACCCCACCAGGGACCACACACAATGACCCCCCGGGGTCAACAGCGACAAATACACAGGCCCCCGCCAGAGCCCGCTGCACCGACGTAGCCCCAGGGCCGGTCACCGATGCTCGGGCACCGGGGACGCCCACCCCTCAGGCCCAGACCCGACAGGACCAGAGGACCCGAGCCCCACCAGGCAGCCACCAGGCCGAGCCGACCAACGCCCAAGCGCCCAGCCCCAGATAGTGAGGGTCCCAAGCACGCCCGCAGGCAGAGGAACACCCACCAGGGGGCCACGTGGCAAGAGCGCGACACTAGGTAGCCTCAGAAGTATCAGAGAGGGGGCAGTCCAAGTCCCAGCCTGACACTTAAACATTCATACACAGACACACTCATTCAGACCCACCCTCATCCTCACCCTCAGTCATAGAAAGACAAACAATAACGACACGCTCCATTCATAATCCCGAAGCACACTCTATACCCCCCAGGTCCAAGACATGTACCTGCTCCCTACATGGGGCAGCCCACATCCAAACCCAGGAGGTAGGCCCATTCATTCTGGGGTGGAGAGTAGCAGACATCCAAGATCCGGCCCACCCCGCGCCCCGCCGACAGGACAGGACACCCGAGCCCAAGCAGCCCCAGGGGGAGCGCACTGCCAGTCCCGCCCACGGCAAACCCGCAGGCCCCGAACCCCCCCACACCCCAGCACAACCCCTGACGGCCCACCCCCAGAATGTCCGCCAGGCAACCAGGGGGGTAAGAGAAAAATAAATAAATAATATATATATATATAAATAAATACATAAATAAATAAAATTGAAATTAACAAATCAAGACCCCGATACACACACCCCCGTCCCCAAATGTACTGTTGGTGAGTGTTGTTCTAAAGTGTACTTAAAAAGGAAAGAGAAGGAGCAAAGGCTGGCATTATACCAGTTTCCCCTCCACTCCAACTCTAACCCAAGCCCTAATTGTCTAAATGCATAATGTTGAGTGAGCATAGGCATGGGGGTGAGATTGGTGTCATCCCGCCACCCATAGCCATAGTGCTCAATCCATTCCCTATATGTGACTTTTATGAAGAAGTTTATGAATGAATGTCTAAAGTGTATATAAAATTGAGTCCCAGGTGTTCTGAACAACAGAGATGTAGAACCATTGCAGCACACCCGAGACTCAAATTCCCTACATGTATTAATTTAAGATGAAGAGGGCGGAGGTGCGTGTTGAGGGATGGGGAGAAAAATATCTGCAGGAACAGTGCTCCCACAGCGAGTCAGCTCCCCCGCTGACCCTGCGTACCCCCCCAGCTCGCCAAGGTCCACCCAAGGAGCGAGGAAAAAGAAACACCTCTCCGACCGCCAGGCCATTGAGCCAAGACCAGAGAGGGACACGGCCCCGAGGGCCGCCAACAGCAGAACCAACAGCCCACACCCACCAGGGCCGCCGTGACCCCTGCGAACCGCAGTCAGCCCGCCGTCCAAGAGGCACAAAATCCCACATGGACGACACGGCCAAGAGCGCCCGCCCAACCGCCGACAGAGCCAGGAAGCACCAAGAACAGGCCCCAACCAGGGCCCGCACACCGGCCAAGCATAGTCCAAGACCATCATCAAGGACATCCACTTAATCCCCACCCCAGAAGAAATACTACACCCACCCTTCATATTAACAACTTTCAGAACACATAACACATTAGACACCCAGGCTGGGTTTGCCCGCCCCCTCCCATTGGCCACCAGTCACGCCC
>JBBPBX010112204.1:0-10626 GCA_038048925.1 Garcialebias charrua
ATAAGATCTAAGATATGAACTAAGAAATATGGTAAACTAAGAATACTCTAAACACTTAATAGTGCAAAAACAATATGCCGAACAACAGCAGCACGAACATGAGTCTATGTGAGCAGATGAGTATGAATGAATACAGCAGCATGAAATAAATCAGCAGCATGAGATCAGCAGTGTATATAGTCAGCAGCACATATCAACAATCAAGTGACATTACAGTAATTATCTTGATTAGGGATTCATGAGTCTAACAGCCTCAGGGTAGAAGCTGTTCCTCAGTCTAGTGGTTCTACATTTAATGCTCCTCAACCTTCTGCCTGAGGGGATCAGGGCAAAAAATGTATGTGATGGGTGAGTGGGGTCCTTCATGATGCAAGTGCTCCTCTTCCTACATCTGGGTGTGTAAATATATGTGATGGTGGGGAGGTTGACTCCAACAGTCTTCTGTGCAGCCTTCACCACTCTCTGCAAAGCTTTTCTTTCTGCAGCTTTGCAGCCTCCATGCCACACATTGATGTTGTAGCACATGCTCTCCACTGCACACCTGTAGAAGGAGGTGAGGACTGAGGGGGCGGCCGTGGTGTAGTGGTAATGGCAGTCGTACCCCGATCGGAAGGTTGGCGGTTCGAATCCCGGTTCCCCACACCATGTGTCGTTGTGTCCTTGGGCAAGACACTTAACCCCGAGTTGCTCCCGGTAGGACTGGAAAGCACCTTGCATGGTAGTCTGCCGCTACCGGTGTATGAATGTGTGTAGCATTCAATGTGTGTAACACTTTGAGATTTTCACTAATGAAAAGTGCGCTATAAATTGAATTCATTATTATTATTATTATTAGCTTCCCAAACCAGCTCGCCTCATGTGGAAGAGGAGTCTCTGATGAGCTTTCTTGATCAAGCTGGTGGTGTTGTTGCCCCAGCGGAGGTTGTCATTCTTGTAGCTTGTACTTGTAGCTGGAGACCACTTCCACTGCAGATCCTCCTATATGGGGGTAGGTGTGTTTGTTCTGTTTGAAGTCCACAACCATATCCTTCATCTTCTTCCCATTGATGTGTGAGCCTTAGCTGTGGGAAAATACTACCAATCTCAAGATGCTGGTGAAGATTCTCAGTCGTCCAGGACATGATAAAATCAAAAAGGCGTTCAATACAAGTGAATTGAAAAAGCTTCCTGGATGGGAGTAGAAACGTTTTCTGCAACAAATAAAGTCCAGTTGATCTTGTATTGAACGCCTTTTTGATTTTACCATTCTCAAGGTTACAAGTCCATCTTCAGAGACCTTGATGTTCCTTTGTTCACAGTGTGCAACATAATCAAGAAGATTACAACCCACGGCACTGCAGGTAATCTCCCTGGATGTGGATGGAAGAGAACGGAAGGTTGCAATGCAGGATAGTATGGATGGTGGATAAGCAGCCCCAATCAAGTTCCAAATAAATTCATGCAGTCCTGAAGGATCAAGGTGCATCAGTGTGAGCATGAACTGTCCATCGACATTTGATTTAAATGAAACATTATGGCAGGAGGCTCTACTGCTGACACAGAGACATGAAAATGCTAGACTGCTGTTTGCCAAAATGTATGTGAGTACGCCAAAATCTTTTGCAGTCATTTGTGGACAGATGAGATCAAGAAAGAGCATTTTGTTAAAGCACATTATTCTACTGTTTACCGTAAATAGAATGAGGCCTTCAAAGAAACAAATACAGTCCCTACAGACAAATATGGTGGTGGTTCAAATACAATTTGGGGTTGTTTTGCTACCTCTGTCACTGAGTGTCTTAAATGTGTACAGGACATTATGAAATCTGAAGATTACCAAAAGATTGTGGGTTGCAACATACTATAGGGCCCAGTGTCAGAAAGCCGGATCTGTGTCCAAGGTCATTGGTCTTCCAGCAGGACAATGACCTCAAACAAACTTCAAAAAGCACCCAGAAATGGATGGAAACAAAGCACGGGAAAGTTCTGGAGTGGCCAGCAATGAGTCCAGATCTAAATCCCATTGAACCTGTGAAGGGTTCTTAAAATTGCTTTTGGGCGATGGCACCCTTCAAATATGAGACACCTGGAACAGTTCGCAAATGAAGAGTGGTCCAAAATTCCAATCGAGTGGTGAAATAAGGTTGTCGTTGGTTATAAGAAGCCATTGATTACGTTTTTTTTTTTCCAAAGAGAAAATCCATCCATTATCATCCACTTTTCCGAAGTCGGGTCTCAGGGGCTGTAGCTTGAGCGGGGAGGCCCAGACATTTCTTTCCAAAGCCACCTCTTCCAGATCTTCTGAAAGGATTCCAATGTGTTCCCAGGCCAACCTAGAGATGTTTCTCCAGAACGTCTTGGGTCTTCTCTGGGGTCTCCTCCCAGTCAGACATGCCTGAAACACCTCTGTAGGCGCCCAGTGAGCATCCTTACCAGATGCCCAAACCACCTCACAAGTCTCAAGATGTTTATTTCTCTAAAGTACATACAGGTTGTCCTCGACTTACGACGTAGATCCGTTCCTACGCGGAGTCGTAAACCGATTTTCAACGTAAGTCGAAATATACATACATACTGCACCATACACATGTACAGTACTGTATTACTAAGCACTTAGCCTGTCATAACACAGTGCCCTACATAATTATCAAAAAACACACGTTTGTGAGCCATAATGAAGGGGAAAAAGAGTTAATGGCCTACTGGGATTCTGGTGATGCCGTATTCCTCCGTCCATCCGCTGTATTCCGTATTCCGTTTACGACGTAAAACCGCCGTCAACCTCAGTCCAAAGCTTTTACAGTAAGGCCTCCGCCTGTACTTTTCCACTGCTTCGCCGCTGGTTCTGCCGTCAACCTCGGTCCAGAGCGTTTAAAGTATGTCATGTATTCCTCCGCCTCTGTATTCCTCTGCCTGTGTATCCCTCCGCCTCTGTATCCCTCCGCCTGTGTATCCCTCCGCCACTGCACTGCGTACAGTACAATATTGTATTCTTCCACCGCAGCGGCCGCTGCGTATCTCGAAAAAAGGCTGTTTATAGTACAGTAAATGGGAGATTTGTCGTAACCACGAAACGTCGTAACTCGAGACCGTCGTAAGAATTACAGTACTAGAACTGTTTCAGTACAATTTAAGCATTTATAAAATTTAAAAGTCATACTTTTTCAATAGTGTTTACGAGAACAAACAAATTAAGCCTAAAATCATGAAATCAAACCCAGAAGAATGGCTCATATTTCTGGATCAAAGAAAATAACAGGCTTTTACTGTTATCTGATCAAATTGTCTTTTTATGTAAGGTTTTACGTTCGCTTTAGCTCCACTCTGACTGACAGAGACTCACCTCTGACCTTCTTTTTTTTCTGCAGAAGATAAAACATTTGGAGAGCTCTGGAGAAATAACAGCAACTTTATACAATGTGGCTCTTCTTCTCTTAACCACATAAATGAAGCTTGAGATGAGAAAACACTTCAAGGAGCGGGAGATGACAATGGGGAGATCAGGAGGAGTTGGAGATGTTGGTGCAAGCCTTTGAGCAATGCTTTCAAGCATATGGGGGGTGCTGTGTGTAAAGTACCCGAAGCACAGCAGCTTGATTTCCCAAATGCTCATAATTAAACCTTTTGTATTTGAACAGCCAGCAGGGAACTCCTCGGCTTGTGTTTTTGTAGTGGCTTAAGTGTTTGTGGAGCCAAATATTGGAAACTTTGATACTGAATCCCCTGGTGTATGTTAACTTTGGCAGCAGCCAAAGGAATCTGGGGATGCTTTTCCTGCACCTCCACTGTCCACCACCCACCATCTCCTCAGGTCGTGGAGTTCCCTTCAGCCACTGCTCGCTGAGCTGAGGAGGAGGAGGAAGCACAGGGAAGACATTGTGAAGCATCTCGGGGGTGAAAACTTATCTCAAGTGTCACAGACGTTTTTAGAGAAAACATCATTGTGGGGGCTTTTTTTTTATTATTTAGTGGCCTATCTGCTGTTGGTGAACTCTGCTTCATCTTGACTTAAACTTGCAGCGCTGCCTGTGAAGCTATGGGGGGGCTTCAGCTACCTTCACTTTGTATCCTGCCCTTGATGCATGTAAGGCTCATGCACCTCTGAACCTGTGGTTCAGTGTTCTTTTAGAAGAGGACCAGGCCAGAGTTCCTTTGCCTGCTTTGAGCCCAGTGCAGGACGAGTCCCGGCTGCACGGGAACGTGAGCTGAGGGCCGCACAGAGTCAGCAAACAAGCTACAGAACAAATAATTCACACATTTTTTTTGTTTTGAACTTCTCTTTTCACTTGAGCTTGTGCTATGACAATATCCAGTACTGTGGGAGTCCTTTCTGTTATATTTAAGGGGAACATTCTTTTATTTTATTATTATAATTGCGGTTCAAATCTCAGTTTTTTGTTGAAAGTCTGGTTTATTGCCTATAATACATCACATTTCTTACAACATGATGACTACTTATTAATGCAATTTTATTCTTCTGGTGATTTTTATTGGCTTTAACACATGTCAAGCTCAAGAGCTGCGGGTCAAATCTAGTCCAGCAGGTTTGGATGTTGTCAGTCCATACAATGGGCGTTATCAACTGTTATCATCCCCATTTGTAGCGGCGAATAGGTCACAATTTACCTATTAGCATGTTTAACAGAACGTTATCAGCGTTGTTATCGCTGTGAGTAGGCAGCGGGTTTCCGTAAACCCGGAAGTGTAGCGTTTTTGTTTTTTCAGCTTATGTAACCGTTTTCCTCAACCTAACCTTAAACCTGACCCCGAGGACCAACCCTAAACCTAACCAAGACCCTAAACCTAACCAAGACCCTAAACCTAACCAAGACCCTAAACCTAACCAAGACCCTAAACCTAACCAAGACCCTAAACCTAACCAAGACCCTAAACCTAACCAAGACCCTAAACCTAACGCCAGAGGCTTTACTTGAAACTTTAACACGTAGCTAAAGACGGAGCCTGCTTTCATCGCTTGTAACGGTGACAACGTACCTTTAAACCTACTAGTAGGTACAGTAAGGGCATTCTGACCGCTACGTATGGGGATGATAATAATTGATAAGGGCCATTTTATGGTTGATAACATCCGAAGCGGGTAATCTAGTCTCCCAAGATGATAATTTAAATGTAAACTATTGTATATCTTCTCGTTTTTTTTTTTTTTTTAAACAACTGATAAGCACATTAATTCAACCTTTATTTATACAGGTTATTCCCACTGAGCCTTGTGGACTCATTTACAAGAGAGACCTTATTTTAACCAAGAGTGATGACAACAGTAGACAACCATAACTAATACATACACATTGAGAATAACAAGTGAAATTGTATTAAAAAAATGTAATTGTCATTTAGTACAGACTTCTTTTGCCATCTGGCTAACGTTGAAGCCAGACAGAAAGCTGGATCATTCTATCATTATTGATTTCTGATGTGGGGAAAGTAACAGAACGTCAAGCGAGGCAGATAAACTCTTGTTCCAGATACTGCAACCAAGAAAAATCAGGTATCTGACTTGAGTTTTTGTATCAGCTCAAAGTGGCCCATGCCTCTGACAAAGTTTTTACATTTTGGCTACTTTTGGTATCCAAAGACGTAATCTAAATGCTGT
Organism: Garcialebias charrua; assembly: GCA_038048925.1. Lineage (NCBI taxonomy): Eukaryota > Metazoa > Chordata > Actinopteri > Cyprinodontiformes > Rivulidae > Garcialebias > Garcialebias charrua. Next base: position 5,594 of record JBBPBX010112204.1, read on the forward strand.
TTCATTTTTTACGACACTTGAATATTTGCGCTTAGATGTGATATATGGTATGATGATTTATCAAATAAAGGCTTAGTGTGTGCCTGACAGGCGGATCTAGGGCATTCATGTGTGTATTTACACAATGCATAGCTGGAAAGACATGAGAAATCATCTTAGAGAAGCAATCGTTTCTCCCCGTCAAGAAGAAAAAAGTTGCCTATCCAAGCAGTTGCTGATCTTCCGGGGAGTTGGTGTCCCAACAAGTTCACCCCAAGGTCAAACTGTTTCAGAGAAATGACAAAGAAACCAAGTGCTCCATATCAGACTCTGTAGGGCTCAGTTAGCAGGTTAAAAGTTAAAGTTCATGTCAGGACAATCAGACAAGAACTCAACAGGAATGACTTGTTTCAAAAGGGCTGCAGAAAACAAACAGAACATGGCAGCACGACAGGTTTGTAAATGCTTCATCTGAATGAGCTGCAAGACTTCTGGAAATATGTTCTTTGGACAGACAATACCAAAAACACATGCTTACCCACAATGCACAGCTGCATGTTTGAAGTTAACCAAACTGCATAGAGGTAGTCCTTGACTTATGCCGGGTTCCCACCAAACGCTTTTCGCGCCTCCGAAGCAGCCACTTTACATTGAAAGTCTATGTGGCCGAGCATCTTGGCGCGGCGCAGCGTGACGCGGCGCGTCTTCAGCAGTTCAAGCAGCGCGGCAGTGAGCGGCATCTGTTTTCCGCGCCCGCGTCGCATCCGAGCAGCGACTGTCGGAGTTCGTTCAAATGAACCGTGACCTACTTCTGCTACTCGACGCGTCGCAGCCAGCAACCAATCGGGAGAGACTCTGCTATGTGATGACGCAACAACGACCGGACTGTTTTTGGACTTTTTGAACTTACCCCAACGAGCCTCCATGAATAAACCAGCCTCCAGTAAGAAACTTGGCATTTTTATGGTTGCCGCTGTCCGAAATGTTTTAATCTCAACAAAGACCTTCGGAGCTGCAGTTCGGCTCGTAGAAAACCCACTCAAGTAGTAACGGGGCTCACGAACAGCTGATTTTATCTGCCCAGTGAACAGAAAACAAAACTAATCTGACCGGGAAGGGAGCCAGACGCTGCTCCACCTGCGTTTCATCAGACGCGTTCTGTGTGAACAGACATCTGTTGACAAGCAGCAAACACGGTGCGTTGGGAGCGTTTTGACGCGTTTGGTGGGAACGTGGCATTACAGCGGTCTCGACTTACGGTGATTTGGTGTTACGAACGCATCTTATTAATGAAAAAAAATAATAACAATAATAATAATAAAAAATATTGAAAAATCTTATTTTATGTGTTTAAACGTTCTTGATTTTATGTGTACAACACATTGTTGCAGCTGTGGTTGTTTTAAATAGCTTTACAAATAAATTATTATGATTATTATTACTGTATTATTATTTTGAAGCCTATTACGCAGTTTTCGGCAGTGTTCTGCAGTTTTCGGCAGTGTTCTGCAGTTTTCGGCAGTGTTCGGCAGTTGTCGTTTAGCTTCGGTTACCTCCAGCTTCGACAGCCGGCTTTGGACAGACCGTCTGTCCGATCAGAGATTGCTTCGCTCAGATAAATGAGCTGGAAACGGTCGGTGAACTCTGTGGACGTCTCAGGCGGACGAACGGCTTGGCGGCCTGGATGTTGGTGGCACCCGGAGCTAACAAGCTAAAACGCGGACGAACGGCTTGGCGGCCTGGATGTTGGTGGCACCCGGAGCTAACATGCTAACGCCAGCCCCTCCAGGGACACGGAGCCGACGGACGGCGGAGACGCCTTCTACGGCCGGGAGCTCATCTCGATGCTCCGCCTGGCAGCCTCAGATGTTGGTCGGACCCGGAGCTAACATGCTAACGCGGAGAAATGGCTTCACCAGCTCCCAGTAAGTTATTAACTCTTTTTACCTTCATTATGGCTCCAAATGTATGGAGCTAACATGCAGTTACAAACAGCTTGGACCGCGTGAAGCAGCTGGAAGCTGCAGAGCTCCCATGCAACGAGCTAACATGCTAACAGACATGCTAATTATTTTTTCCTTCATTATGGCTCCAAATGTACTGTATGTGTTTTTTGATAATTATGTAGGGTACTGTGTTAGGATAGGCGAAGTGCTTGGTAACTGTACAGTACCATACATGTACGTGTATAAGTGGCGGCTCCTGTGTTTTCCGACTTATGGCGATTTTCGACATGCGAACGGCCGTAGGAATGGAACTCGTTCGTAAGTCGAGGACTACCTGTATTGGCACACCCACCTCATACCAACAGTAAAACATGGCGGTGGAGGTTTGATGTTTTGGGCTCCTTGCAGTCATCTAGTCAACTATGAACTCTGTGGACCAGATGTTGCAGTGGTCCGGTCAAAGTCCAGAACCTGGCTGAAAGGATGTGGTGGGACCTGTGAAGCAACAAACATATGCAAACCTCAAGGAACTAAAGCAACATTGGAAAGAAATACGGGCCAAAATTAGAGACTGATAAAGTCACACAGAAAACAATTACTGAGAATTATTGCTGCTGGTTTTACAACCTGCTGAATAACAAGGCAGACGTGTTTTTTCCGCATAGATTCTGCATTTTGCTTTAGATTATGTTTAATACATCCTGACACTGTGTGATTTGTCATGTACTGTTGTTGGTCTGAGATTGGATTTACCTCATTTTATGAGTTAGTAAGAACCAGATGACTTTAATTATCTCCTGATACATAAAACCTTTATATTAGAAGGAAGCTGTGCTTTATTTTTCACATGACTGTTGAACTGCCTTTTGTCAAACGGTGATATGATCCTTCTCTGTTGCTGCCTTTTTTTTCTAAACTTGGCATGAAAACTTGCACATACTTCTATGACTGGTATCGTCTCATTTATAGACTTAGAACATGACCTATGGAGTTTAAGGCACGAGTGCTTAAAAAGACATAAAACAGTCCAACAGGTTCAGTGTTTTCCTCACATTTTAAATGCAAAACTCCTTTTACGCTTCTAGCTGATCTCTTCGTTGTCTTTGCACAGCGTTCAACACTTAAAATGGTTTGATTTGGACTCGGTGCAGCAGTTCTCTCTACATACAGTGTAAAATGTTGATTTTCTAATATTAAGACCAATTACAATCAAATCCGAACCATATGTTAGCCTTTTTTTTATGTTGGCTGCATCAAAACATTACAAATTTGCGTCAAATAAAATTCTGTTTCACCTTAGTAGATTTTATCTATCAATTTCACGTTGTATTTTTAAACGGTGATGGTGAACAAAATAATATCAGCCTAATAAACATGGCTGCCAGACGTCTCTAAGGGTTGCGCATTGTGGGTCTCGCAGCCCTGTCTGGCATCTGTCCCACATCAGGATCTGATGGACGCAGGCACTTCCCCTTCAGCTGGGCGCGCTGCCAGCTGGATCAGTGAGCTGCTGGACCAGGCCGAACCTTTGATGGGGTAGAGTAAGCCCACGGGGCATTACAAAATGCACAAGAATGAAATAATGGGAGTGTCATGCTAACACACTTATTAGAATCAGGTTTCTCATGAGCTAAGTATAGACCTTTCTTCTTTTTTGTTACAGTTATATCTGGTTTACATTGATGCTGTAGCTCAGGGGTCAGTAATGAGGATTTAGTGGGATCTATTAGAAGAAATGGGAGATATACTCATAATTGTGTTTTCATCAGCAAATACCCACCTGAAACTTTGAATCCTGTTTTTCTTGGCTTAGAAGGAGTGGTTCATATCTGGGCGGTGGATCCATGGCTCTTCGGCAGCTCAGGATGAACAAACTCGAACAAACCGAGGTTCTTAACATTCAATTGAAGCCCACCACATGGTTCTTCTGCCAAGAGAAAAAAGAAGCATTTCTCTGGAGGAAATTTACAACATCACTGCTAGATGGCACTAAAACTGTCCTCTAAAGAGTTTGTTTGGACTATTTATTCTGTGGAATTGCTTTTATTCATCAGTACCATACATATACTGAATTCTCTAAATGTTCAGAAGATATTTACAGGTGATCCCCGACTTACGAACGAGTTCCATTCCTATGCCCGTTCGTAATACGAAAATCGCTGTAAGTCGGAAAACACCCGAGCCGCCACTTGTACATGTACATGTACGGTACAAAACAGTAACCAAGTTACCAAGCACTTTGCCTATCCTAACACAGTACCCTACATAATTATCACAAAACACATACAGTACTGTACATTTAGAGACAAAATAAAAAGTTAATTTCTTACTTTGAGCTGGTCAAGCCTGTTTCCGTCTGTTTGCATGTTAGCTCGTTGCACGTCCAAGCTGTGCAGCTTTGTGCTGCTTCACGCGGTCCAAACTGTTTACAGAAAGGACTTTTAGCATGTTATCTCCACACATAATGAAGGGAAAAAGAGTGAATAACTTACTTGGAGCCGTTTCTCCGCAGTGTCAATCCAAAAGGCTGCGCACCTTAGCATCTTAGCCCCTCCAATAGCTGCGCGCATTAGCATCTTAGCCCCTCCAAAAGGCTACCGCAGCTGTTTCTCCGCGTTTTAGCATTTTAGCTCGGTGTCCATCCAACATTTGAGGCTGCCAGGCGGACATCGCGGCGAGCTCCGCCGCCCGTCAGCTCCGTGTCCCCGGTGGGGCATTAGCATCCACCTGTCCATCTTACAGCTAGGCTTGTTAGCATGTTATCTCGTTGCTCCTCCGGTACAGCTCGCTGTCTGCTGCTTCACGCGGTCCACAGCGTTGTTTTCCTTCATCCATCCGTCCCTCCGCAAAACCGCCGTTCAGCTCCCAGCTCATGTATCCGAGCGCAGCAACCTCTGATCGGACACGGTCCGTCCGAAGCCGGCTGTCGGGTCGGAGCTAACTGGCTAAACTGGCGGGCACTGCCGAAAACTGGCAGAAACTGTCGGAAACTGCCGCAAACTTTGTAAATCGGCTTAAAAATAATGATGATAATAATAATAATAATACTTTATTTATAAAGCCATTTAAAACAACCACAGCTGCAACAAAGTGCTGTACACATGAAAT
>JBBPBX010112205.1:0-10626 GCA_038048925.1 Garcialebias charrua
CTAGTATAAAAAAGAGTATAAAAAGTATAACTAAAATAAACTAAAGGTTTCTAGCATTGACATTTGCAAAGTGGCAAAGCAGTTAAGTTTCTACTTTGGGCAATGCTTGTAAAAATCTCCGCAAAAAATGTTTGCATGTGGATGAGAGGCTTTAAGATGAACAGAAAATGTCACATTTGCAAAATTAGCATGCTATTATTAGCATTAGCAAATCAATAGGACGATGTCTAGAATAACAAATAATTAATTAACTGTAGTCACTTGAGTTTTTTAAATATCCAGTATACTTGCACACTTTATACTTACATACTATACTGCACACTTTACAGAACTTATTTTAGTTGAAGCCATCTAGAAAGAGACATTTACCTTTGCTATGTTCACTACAGCTAGACACCAATAGATCTAAATGAGCTGCAACTGTTGCCTCTTTTATTTTAGAAGCGTAAATAATCACTCAATGCTTTCCCCACAGACTCCTCAGGCTTCATTCTGTAAATGTGATGCGTTCGGGGGGTTAAGATTGCAATGATGGGACTTGGCCGTGCCCAAGTGAGGAGCCGGAGAAAGGAAGATGAGACTGTGGATGTGACACTGGGGTATAATTTGAATACCTGCCTGCTCCAGCTAAGCAGTGATCAATCACTCCTATGTCAACCGCCACTCCCTGCTGGCAACTTATCCGCGCATGTAACCTCCATCCCTCACTTTTTTCTCCACAAATTTTCTCCTTTTTCGATTAATTTCCTCTCTATCTTGTGGTCTCTTGCCAGCCTCCCATCTTCCTATCCATTTCCTGGACTCCTGTGCAGCGTGTTATTCATTCACTCTGTTTTTCCTAGCCCTTTTGTTTTTTTCTGCGTTCCCCCCAGTGCTTTTCCTCACATCATCTCACCAGGTCCTCTTGTTATTTCTATCTCCCTTGTCATTGCTTTGCCTAAGGATATCACAAAGAGAAATAAGGGCTGAGGGGTACAAGGAGACAGATGGAAATGAATGAGAGACACTCGGCACGACTGCAAGCACATACGAAATACCAACCCTGACACAAAAATGCAATAGAATCTGAACCCTTTGTACTCACTGATTACTTGCACTCATTTCCTTATTTTCATTGCCAGACGAACAATGTTGAGTTCTTACGTGCATGCATCGTAACCTTGGTGGAAGACAGTATAGGGACCTGGAATCATCTGTAACACGCTGATCGAAAACGTAAGTACCCTCTGAAAGGTGATTTGTCACTACGCTGCTCTCCATTGAGCAGCAATGGGCACACCATGCATATGGACACACACACACACCAATACACCCTCATCCCTCCACCAACTTGAGGGAAATCAGACCTAAGACCAGCGCTGCTGCCGCTCCGCTCTTGAAATATGAATGGTTTTAATTAAACAAACTTGCTTTGCCATCTGGCCCCACAATTGGGCTTGCTTAATGAACAGACTTGCACACAAACACACACACGCACAGACATACATTATTAACCGGGCTAAACAGCCTTCCAGCGAGTAAAGCTTTGGAACTAGAGAAACAACAACAATGTAGTAATCTAGTACAGCGTTTCAAGGAGTTGGGAAATGACTGAGTGCCTCATTGTGCTGAATGAAGGGTGTGAAAGATGGCAGGAGCTCATTTGTTTTCCTGTGAGCATGTGTGTTCCTGTCTCTCATGGATGGTTTGGTTTGTTTATTTGCGTGTGCGTTGAAAGTGCATTCCAGTTTGTGTTTCCTTTGTGAGTTCGTCACTAAAGGCTCAGTGAGGATCCGTCCTTGCCGACTACTGACTGATAACCACTGCGATGCACCACGTGTCTGCCCTTTATTGAACCGACTAGCCAACGCTAAATGATGATGTTTGTAATCTGACTGCAGAACCCCAAGTTTTCTCAGCAGGAGAGACCAGAACATGATAGAGAGTGGTCCAATTGTGTGTTTGTGTGTGTGTGTGTGTGTGTGCTGGGTGGGGAGGATTGTCTGGCAACCAAAGCAGAAACAAAACGTGGGAGGCATGCTAACATTAGCAGCCAGTGGGAGAGACCATTACTCTCTTAGAAGCTACAATAAATTTGGACTTTTCCTCTGTCTTGTGTGCGGATCGGGTTCAGCGATGTCCTCAATGATATGTAGAGGCACTATATTTTGCAAAAGTCTTCAGTTTTATCCTTTTTCTCATCATATTTAGCTTTTAGGGAGTCAGATGTTCAACGACTTTGCTGCCTTTTATTTGGATCATTTTCACTTTAGTACCCAACCATTCATTACAACCTTTATTTATACAGGTTAATCCCATTGAGCCTCGGGGAATCATTTACAAGAGATACCTGATTTTAACAAAGAATGATGACAACAGTGGGCAACAAAGACAATGGTAGACAATCATAAAAAGCCTACAAATTGAGAAGAACAAAGCTTCAGATAAATTATTTTTATTTGTTAATTTATTTAACTTTAACCTCATTCAGGCATCAAAGTCAAAGTCAACTTTATTGTCAAAACTGTTATATGTCCAGGACATATACAGGATTGAAATTCCATTACTCTCAGACCCCTGGAGGTGCGGAGGTGTTATGAGCTGCTGCTGAGGAAAACTTTAAACCTGCTGAGGAAAACTTTAAACCTGTGCGTGAGTATGACTATAAATCATTGGTAAGTCCATATTTATTTAAATACATTTGTATAATTAATGTAAGGTCATAAAAAAAGGGATACTAAAATTTAATAACGATTTATTTTTTCGCTGAACAAAGCTGGACGGGGAAACTTTGAAGAGCCTAGAATTGTTTGTTGACGATTATTTTGAAAAGCTAGTCATGAGCAAATCCAGTACATCCGGCGCTGCTAGCGAGTCAGCTAATGCCCCGTTAGCTAAACGACACCGAGAGGGTAGCTCAGATAGCTCGACAGAAACGTCCGCGGACAATTCAGGCTTCACGGCTATATTGGAATCAATAGACAAGAAGTTGTCTAGCTTAGACGCCCGGCTGGCTTTGGTAGAGGTGTTACACAAAGAATTCCAGAGTTTGAGAGAATCGCTCGAGTTCAGTCAACAACAGGTAGCATCTCTAGCTAAAGAAAATACGGAGTTGAAGGGGACCGTGAGACAAATAACAGACCAGATTACGCAGCTTTCTGGCGATAATAAGAAAATGAAAGAGTCATTGTTAGATATCCAAGCTAGAAGCATGCGGGAAAATCTAGTTTTTTCTGGAATTCCGGAGAAAACGGAGGAGGATCCGGAGGCCTCGGTCCGGGCCTTTATTCAGAACCAGCTAAAGTTGCCGAGTGACACTGTCAAATCGATGACTTTTCATCGAGTTCACCGCCTGGGAGGTAAAAAACCTGAGAATACTACTAGGCCACGGCCAATAATAGCTAAATTTGAACATTTCAAGCAAAAAGAACAGGTTAAAAGCCGAGGTAGGGAACTTCGTAACACACATTTCAGTATGAACGATCAATTTCCTGTAGAAATTCTGAATAGACGGCGCATTTTATTCCCAATAAGAAAGAAAAATATTAGCGAAGGAAGAAGAGCTAACATCTCGGTGGATAAACTCTACATAAACGGTCAGCTGTTTAGAGATCCAGAGGCTACTCCTTGGCTGTATTAGCCATATAATCAAGGTAAGAATTATTTCGGTTGCTAATATTAATTGATATTATTAAATATAGTATTTATTAATATTACTTACCAGCTATATTTATTTTCTTCAGCACAGCTCGGTTGGTGGGGTCACACAGATCGTGGTGGTACACAAGGTGTGATGGCACTTGATGTGGTAGGAGGGTTCTTTTATTTTTTCTTATCTGAGTTATGTTTTCATGTATATCATCTCTCTTTGTTTTCCTGTCTATATTTTTCTAAATTAACAATTGTCAGAGCACAAGCACAGGGGTTCACATTCATCTTTATATATCCATACATTTACTTCATAAATGAAAACTTCCCTGATTCAATATATAATTAACCTTTAAGGAATATGTTTTTGTCTGGATATATTACTATCTTTTGTATTTGTGACAATGGGTGTGGTTTAGCTATATTATCATTAGCACAGGTATGGGTACCTTAGGGTTTGTCACATGGAACATTAATGGAGCCGGTAGCCAACGTAAAAAATATAGAATTTTTAACCAGATTAAAAGATTAAAGGCAGATGTTGTATTACTCCAAGAAATTCATAAATTGGCATCAACTGTGGAGGAGCTTAAATCTTCAGAGTTTCCTAATGTATTCTCAGCATGTTATAATTCAAGACAAAGAGGGGTGGCAATTTTAATAAATAAAAATGTTAACTTCACAGTATTAGATCAGGTTATAGACCCGCACGGTAGATATATAATATTAAAGTTATCAATATTTAGACAAAATTATTGCATTGTTAGCATATATGGACCGAATGTAGACGACGCAGCTTTTTTTCATGATTTTTTTTCCACCCTATCAAATCACATGGACTCCTCACTGGTGATGGGAGGTGATCTCAACTTTGGTTTAGATGACAAATTAGACAGACTGAATGCAGCGGGAACTCAACGCAGTTGGCAATCTATAAATATAGTTAAACAGTATATGAATGATTATGGGCTCTGCGATGCATGGCGTTGTTTTCACCCTGATAGCAAAGAATATTCTTTCTTTTCACATGTGCATCACTCATATTCTCGTCTAGATTATTTCATAGTAAGCAATTCATTGATGGCAAACATTTCAGACACTAAGATACACCCTATTGCTGTCAGCGATCATGCACCAGTTACTGTAAATTTAGATTTAAAAAAAACAACAACAAAAAATATAAATTGGAGATTAAATACATCACTGCTACAAGAAGAAGAATTTATACAATATTTTAAAAAAGAATGGGCATCGTATCTAGAGTTTAATGACTTGCCAGGAACTTCAGCATGTACACTTTGGGAGGCTGGGAAAACAGTCATGAGAGGTAAAATAATATCCTATTCATCAAATAAAAAGAAAAAAGAAAATAAACGTATTGATGAATTAGAGAAATCCATTAAATTGTTAGAAGGTCTACAAGGTGAGGAAACACAGCAAAAGCTACGCAGATTAAAATTAGAACTAAATGAATATATTGATAAGAAAAATAAATTCTTGATACAAAGACTTAGATTAGATCATTTTGAATACGGTAATAAATCAGGGAACTTTTTAGCTAATCAACTCAAATTAAACAAAGAAAAAACATCTATATATGGTATTAAAGATGAAAATGGAAATATATTTTATGATGAGGGAAAAATAAACGATGTTTTTAAAGATTTCTATAAAACTCTATACACTCCACAAATAAATCCATCTAACGAGGATATTAATGAATTCTTGGAGAAAGTAACACTTCCAAAACTAGATATTAGTCAGTCATCAAAACTAGACTCACCATTAACATCCGATGAGCTCCATGAAGCAATTAAAAGCATGCCTAATAAGAAATCTCCAGGTCCTGATGGATATCCAGTGGAATTCTATAGAGTATTCTGGGATATACTGGAACCGATATTCTATAGAGTGCTACTTGAGTCAGAAGGAAATGGCAGGCTACCAACACATATGAATTCAGCTAACATTAGTCTCTTATTAAAATCAGGCAAAGACCCAGTATTACCTACCAGTTATCGTCCAATTTCTCTTATTAATGTAGATGTTAAAATAATTTGTAAAGTCTTATCAAAAAGACTAGAGAAGATAACTCCTGTTATTATACATCCAGACCAAACCGGATTCATAAAGGGAAGACACTCGAACACAAACACTCGCAGATTATATAATGTAATAGAGTATTCGTATTTTAAAAATATTGAAACAGCTATTTTTTCTTTAGATGCTGAAAAAGCTTTCGATAGAGTAAATTGGAATTTTTTATTTGCTACCTTAAATAAATTTGGTTTTGGGAATTACTTCATTAACTGGTTAAAAATATTATATAGTTCACCAACAGCGTGCGTCAGGACAAATAATCAATTATCTTCAAGCTTCTGTTTACAGAGGGGCACCAGGCAAGGTTGCCCACTTTCACCAGCATTATTTGCTATTTTTATTGAACCTTTAGCAGCAGCAATAAGGCAAAGTGCTGATATTAAAGGAATAAAGGGTAGAAACATAGAACATAAAATTAGTCTTTATGCTGATGATGTTTTGCTTTTTCTTGAGAACTCAGGAAACTCAATATCTAATGTTATCAAGTTAATCAACTCATTTTCAAAAGTTTCTGATTATTCTATAAACTGGACAAAATCTACAGTGCTTCCGATAAATTGTGTGTTTAATAATTCTCTTAATGAAAGACTACAATCAGGTAATATTAAATATTTAGGTGTTAATATCTCTCCTAAATTGGAGGATTTAATAAAATTAAATCATATCCCACTATTAAAGAAAATTGAAGACGATCTTACTAGATGGAGATCTCTACCCATATCACTTATGGGAAGAGTTGCCTCAGTAAAAATGATGGTGCTGCCAAGAATAAATTATTTATTCTCAATGATTCCAAATAAACCTTCAAATGAATGGTTTAAGTCCCTGGACTCTTCGATATCTAAATTCCTTTGGAACAATAAAACTCCGCGTATTAGTTTAAAAACATTACAAAAATCTAAAGATACCGGAGGATTAGAACTTCCAAACTTTTATTACTACTATTTAGCAAACAGGTTACAATATATATCAAAGTGGTTAAAACCAAATGCACTAGATGAAACTTGGATAGATATAGAACAAACTTTATGTAATAATATTAGGATTTCAGATCTACCATTTATCAGTACAGATTTAAAAAGACATGTCTGCTTTAAGAACATCAATATTAGATCATCTCTGACAGCATGGTGGGAGTATCTGAAAATGACAAAGTCTTCACTACTCCCATGTAGACATACACCTCTCTGGAACAATCCTGACATTCAACAAGAAAATAATATGTTAAATTTCCCAGGTTGGAGAATGAAAGGTATTGAATGTCTAGAACACATATTTGAGGGTATAGACTTTATTCCATTTAATAAATTAATAATACAATATGACATTGATAACAAATATTTCCTACAATACCAACAAATTAAGTCAATTGTAAAAAAGAAATTTAAGCTTAATAAAACATTGTTGGAAACACCAACATGTGTGTTAGAGTTTATTAATTTTCAACCACCCAAATTATTATCTAAAATATACAAAAAATTGTCTAGGATCGATGACTCGATATCACTACCTGTTGAAAAATGGGAGTCAGATTTATCAATCAACTTTGAACAAAAAATTTGGTCTCAAGTATGTTCAAATACTTTTAAATTGACTAGAATCTCCAATTTACAATTAATACAATATAAGGTTCTCTATAGAGTACATTATACAGGGCAGCGAATGTTTAAGATGGGCTTTATACCATCTAACAAGTGCTCACAGTGCATAAGTAATACACCTGATGATTATATTCACGCGCTCTGGTTCTGTCCACCCGTTCAGAGGTTCTGGGTACAGGTATGTGAAGACTTGTCTAAATGTTTGAAAATTAATATCCCACTCTCTCCATCTGTTTGCTTATTGGGTATCTTTGAAGATGTTATACTAGAAAAAAATACATCCTATATGCTTTTCACTGCCTTATGCATCGCAAAGAAAACCATACTCGTAAATTGGAAAAATAAAAATAATCTTAGCATTAATCAGTATAAAAATCTTCTGTTAGATCATATTAGTCTTGAAACAGCATCTGCCGACACATTGGATCAACCTATTTGGCATTCTTTGATCGGCTCCGTTACGTAGTGAGGGTGGGGGGTCTGGGATGTGGCCTTGTGGGGCATTGGGACTGGAGGGGGGGGAGGTTGGGGTTTGGGGCGCCGGGGGGTTAGGGCTGCTTGGGCGGGGAGGACCTTGTCTTCGACCTGGGGAGGACCGGGGGGGGTTCTGGGGGATATCTACTGGGGGCGGCATGCGGGCCCTCGGGTGGTCGGTGGCGGCGGTCATGGGTCGCCGGTCGGTGACCCGGCTGTGCTGGGGTGGTTTCGGGGTGGGTGCCGGGGGCTTGGGACTCTGGGGGCGTGTCGTCCCCGGGCTTGGGCCTGGTGGGGGCCGGGGGTCTTGGGCTCTGGCGGGCGGGTCGCCGGGCTATGGGCTGGCTGGCGCTCTGGTGCCCGGCTCTGGCCGGGGGCTCTCGGCTCGCTGGTGGGTTGGGGTTCGTATGCTGGGGGGTGGGTGTCTGGGGTGTGACTGGTGGCCAATGGGAGGGGGCGGGCAAACCCAGCCTGGGTGTCTAATGTGTTATGTGTTCTGAAAGTTGTTAATATGAAGGGTGGGTATAGTATTTCTTCTGGGGTGGGGATTAAGTGGATGTCCTGGATGATGGTCTTGGACTATACTTGGCCGGTGTGCGGGCCCCGGTTGGGGCCTGTTCTTGGTGCTTCCTGGCTCTGTCGGCGGTTGGGCGGGCGCTCTTGGCCGTGCCGTCCATGTGGGATTTTGTGTCCTCTTGGACGGCGGGCTGACTGCGGTTCGCAGGGGTCGTGGCGGCCCTGGTGGGTGTGGGCTGTTGGTTCTGCTGTTGGCGACCCTCGGGGCCGTGTCCCTCTCTGGTCTTGGCTCAATGTCCTGGCGGTCGGAGAGGTGTTTCCTTACCTCACTCCTTGGGTGGACCTTGGCGAGCTGGGGGGGTAAGCAGGGTCAGCGGGGGAGCTGACTCGCTGTGGGAGCACTGTTCCTGCAGATATTTTTCTCCCTATCCCTCAACACGCACCTCCGCCCTCTTCATCTTAAATTAATACATGTAGGGAATTTGGGTCTCGGGTGTGCTGCAATGGTTTTACATCTCTGTTGTAAGAGCACCTGGGACTCAATTTTATATACACTTTAGACATTCATTCATAAACATCTTCATAAAAGTCACATATAGGGAATGGAGTGAGCACTATGGCTATGGGTGGCGGGATGACATCAATCTCGCCCCCATGCCTATGCTCACTCAACATTATGCATCTAGACAATTAGGGCCTGGGTTAGAGTTGGAGTGGAGGGGAAACTGGTATAATGCCAGCCTTTGCTCCTTCTCTTTCCCTTTTAATTACACTTTACAACAACACTCACCAACAGTACATTTGGGGGCGGGGGTGTGTGTGTCGGGGTCTTGATTTGTTAATTTCAATTTTATTTATTTATGTATTTATTTATATATTATTTATTTATTTTTCTCTTGCCCCCTGGTTGCCTTGCGGACATTCTGGGGGAGGGCCGTCAGGGGTTGTGCTGGGGTGTGGGGGGGTTCGGGGCCTGCGGGTTCGCCGTGGGCGGGGCTGGCAGTGCGCTCCCTCTGGGGCTGCTTGGACTCGGGTGTCCTGTCCTGTCGGCGGGGCGCGGGGTGTGCCGGATCTTGGGACGTCTGCTGCTCTCCACCCCAGAATGAATGGGTCTACCTCCTGGGTTTGGATGCGGGCTGCACCATGTAGGGAGCAGGTACATGTCCTGGACCTAGGGGGTATAGAGTGTGCATCGGGATTATGAATGGAGCGTGTCGTTATTGTTTGTCTTTCTGTGACTGAGGGTGAGGATGAGGGTGGGTCTGAATGAGTGTGTCTGTGTATGAATGTTTAAGTGTCAGGCTGGGACTTGGACTGCCCCCTCTCTGATACTTCTGAGGCTACCCAGTGTCGCGCTCCTGCCACGTGGCCCCCTGGTGGGTGTTCCTCGGCCTGCGGGCGTGCTTGGGGCCCTCACTATCTGGGGCTGGGCGCTTGGGCGTTTGTCAGCTTGGCCTGGTGGATGCCTGGTGGGGCTCGGGTCCTCTGGTCCTGTCGGGTCTGGACCTGAGGGATGGGCGTCCCCGGTGCCCGAGCCTCGGTGACCGGCCCTGGGGCTACGTCGGTGCAGCGGGCTCCGGCGGGGGCCTGTGTATTGTCGCTGTTGACCCCGGGGGGTCATTGTGTGTGGTCCCTGGTGGGGTTCGTCCGGTTCTTCCACTGGTCGGATCTGGGGAGTGGACGAGTGGCTCGTCCTGTTCGGGTGGTCCTGGGGACTCTGGGCTCGGGGTCCTTCCTGGGGTCTTGGGCTTTGATCGCCCCTTCGTCTGTCTCGGGCTTTGGGGGGACGGGTCTCTGATGCTTCACAGTCGCTACTAAATGTTCTATTGGAGGAACCTTATTCACTTATGCATGCTCACAACCACACACAAATGGATGCAGGGATGTATAGTAGATGTATGTAGATGGGTATATAAATGAATATAAGTATATATGTATGTATATTGTATATATATTTGTATATATTTGTAGGTATGGGTATGTGTATTTATAGAAATCTTTTGCAAGGTCATGAATATTATCAGTTTTTATGCTTGTATGTTTCGTTGTTGTGTTCTGTCATGTGCTTTGCAGGATTGTGGACGGAGGTTTGGTGTGTTTGCTTTGTGCTCTTTCTGTGGACAATTGTTGTTTTGTTGTCTCACTTTCTCTTTTCTTTCTTTCTCTCTATTAAAAAAAAAAAAAAATAAATAAATAAAATAAAATAAATAAATAAAAAAATAAAAATAAAAAAATAAAAAAAATACATATTGGAGTGAGAGGATGGCTATAAGGTGTGAAGGGAGGCCATCTATAAATGGGAAAAAAA
>JBBPBX010112206.1:0-10626 GCA_038048925.1 Garcialebias charrua
TCTGTTCTTTTTCAGTTTACCCAATATTTCTGTGATCTTTATGATGGATAAATACACAAAGCCATTAAGTGACAAAGACGTTAACTTAGTTTGATATGTCAAAGAGACACTATCATTTATTTAAAATAAATCAACTAAATTAACACCATTACACTTGATTGACATGATTTCACTTTCTTTCAAATTAATACGTCAGCAAACTTAAATTTAACACAACAGACATAAATATTGGATGTTAACATATTTAGTCTGTGGGCATTTCAGCTTAAAATAGTTTCCAGCTTAGATAGAGAGGGAAAGATTTAGGAGGAGAAATGGAGGAAGAAAAGTTAAGAGTCAGGGAGTTATCTTGATGTGTTTTAACCAGAAACATGGCAGTTCTCCGGCCGATTAAAGCTACACGTTGGTACCCTTGGCAAAGCATTTGACGACTTGTTACCTCGTGAAGATGGTCAGTCTCCCTCGGTCCAGTTTGGTCAGTTCGTTTACCATTCTCAGCGTCTCCAGACGTGCGCCTTGACTCGAACCGAAAGTAACGGCAGCTCCTGGTGGTGTTTCCAAGATAAGACGTTCCTTAAAGGAATGTCAATAAAAGAGAGCTTTTCACGGCTTGAAATAGATTTATAACAGGCATGTTATAAATCTTTTAACTGAATGACGTGTCCTTAGCGTGTGACTAGACGATCATCAGTTCTTTGGAGAAGACCATAGTTTGAGGCTTACTCCAGCAGACTTCTGGAAAACAGGAAGTCAGAGCTCTTTTAAGGCTAACTTGACCTAGAAAGACGTAGCTCTTTCTGATTCAGTCTGTTAAGCCAGGAGCCACTGAGAGGAGGCATAAGTTAGATTAAAAATGTCAGAAAGGATAAGAAAGTTAGTTTAAGACGCCAGTCCTCATGATACAGCAGATTTAGAACTTTCTTAACTCATTACCAACACTGTTGTATGAATAAACAAACGTCATCAGAGCATAACATATGGGACCTATTAATGATAATAGCTTGATTATTAAATAGGACAAAAACAAAAGTCTTTGGGTGTCTAGATTGTCCTGAGCTCAAGCTAAAATGAATGAGATAAAGTGTTCCTTTTATCTTCACATGCAAGTTCGAGAGGAGAGGAGAAATCCTCCATGTACAACATTTTGAATTAAGCAGAGTATTTGATTTATCTGACATTAAAATGTACTGATGCTCTTACAAATAAAATTATTCATTTGATAACATTTGAATTAACAAAATTAAAAGAAGTCTCTGGATGACTTAATTGCACCTTTGACACAGCAGTGAAACACAGTTTAACTCTCACAGAATAACACAGCTTAAAAGCACACATCATGAAAATGACAAAAGTTATTCTTTTGATCACATCAGCCTAAAATCAAAGATAGAAATAGTCTCTTTTGGTGACTATATTTATCAGATTACAGTTTAATGAATGATTTTGTAGTAAATGTCTTGCTTTACTGAGAGGTCAGTAAAGGTCATCACTGGACAGTTCAAAAACCTTAATTTGACCCTGGGTAGGTCCACTACAAAACAAAGGTTCCATGAGCAAATTATAAACATTCAGACTTTTTCAACGTTATTTTTTCCAGATAAATTTGTATGTTAGCTTTTAGTTGGTTTGAAAGCCCCACATAGTAATTATCACATTTGATCCTAATTTAAAGAGGGCTACTGCATTTTACATAATTGTAGCTGGGAAACATCAGGTTTTCTGTCAATGTTTATAGTCACCAAGTCTTAAAAAATATATTTGGCTGATTATTATATTATTTGGTTGCATTTTCTGCAAAATTTTCTGTTATTGATTTTTTTTTCCATTTTACTGTAACTAAAATCCAAAGTTTGTATTCATTTCAAATGTGTATTTTGTTCTAATATCAAGACCTTGTAAATGAAATTTTGCTCATTCAACGCTGGCTCTTCTCAAGGGCGGATGCCTCCTCTTGGTCTCCACTTTGCTTTTGCTTTGTCTTGTGTCTGTGAAACTGTCTAAGAGCCTCTCTTCTACAAAATCTTTCGAATCATAACTATGGACTTCAATTTGGTCAGTTGGTCCCTCAACACAACTGATAACATTTCTTCAACAAGAAGACAGGCTGTAGGCGAGCCGATTTGCCCTGTTGGCATGCACACAGCTGGATATCTCATCGACATGGAAGACTTGATGACATGTCTATCTCTGCTGTCATCTGGATCTTAAGGACGCATGTTTAATTGGATTTATGATAACTGGTTCCTGCTTTTTGGATTTGGCTGGTTCCTGGTCTATCAACACACAAGGAAGATGCCGGCGGCTAATCTGGACCTGGTCTTGCTGCCTGCCTTACATGATGGCTTGGTTCATGTCTTGAGAATCTAGACATTTGGCTGAATGGATTAGATCTCTGGATTTTCTCAGGCACGTTCCATTGGTATGGTCATTTTAATTTGGACATTTCAGAAGCGAGTGGACCGACACAGACTGAAGGTAAATGTCATTAAAGTTCTGCCTGTCCCCAAAACAATCGTGTTTATCTGAAATTTGGCTCACTGATTGGCCTTGACAGGCCGTCTTATCTCAACACGCCTACAGCAGTTTTGTAAACCTGATGCTCTCACCCCTCCCAACAATTCTACTGAGGAATTCCACTGACTTTTCAGAGGAGCCCAGCTGAATAAACATTTTGTCATCATTTCAGGACTCTGGATTCGCCTCTGGCCGTCCTCGGCAGCCCCCCCCATGAGTGTGCACAGATCTCCAGAGGGAACTACTGTATATGAACTGAGTGATTCTATCTGAACGCCTTTGAGTCCCCTCCACCACCCTCTGCGTAATGTCGGCATCATTATATGCTTATGTGCGAGACTTTTGTCATTACCACATTTTTGACCTTCAAGCACAGGTCAAAAATGTGTTAGGAGTTTTTTTTTTCTCCAAACCCTATGTGTAATTTTTCACCACTTTTATTGTCTGTCCAACAGATCTCACTTGCAAATGAGTCTTCGAGGCTCATTGTGACTTATCTGTTTAAATAAAGGTTGAATTAGTAATTTTGCTCTTAATAATGCAAATTATTTGCAGTCAAGCTTGGTAAATAAAATCAGGTTGATTTTTGCTAAAATAAACTTAAATCAAATATGATTTTGTGTTTTCTTTTCTTCAGATGGCAGTCTCAAATGAATACGAGCTTAACCAGAGGATGGGATTTCTGCTGTCATGTTTAGTCCGACCATTTCCCAGTACCTCCTGGTCTCCTCTTGGGAATGCACTATTCGTCTTTGTGATGTTAAGAGAAACACCATGCGGATGAAGTACAAGCACACAGCTCTAGTTCTTAACTGAGCTTTACATGATAGGTTGCAAATGTTTGTTTAGGTGTCCAGTTGCCACACAGTAATTTCAGTTTTATTTATGCAGATAATGTCACATTTTATTTGCAGGATCCAACACATTCCTGGAGTGGAGGTTTCAATGCACAGTTAAAGACTCATGATTTAAACACAGACCAAGGTATGTCTCTAATCTACTCCGATAACTAATTTTGTTGTTGCAGGTGTCTGATTCTGTGACTGTGATCATCTCGACCAGAGGAATTCTTCTTGGCCCTACTGCAAAGTTCAGTCCCCCTGGCAATGATCTCTGTCTCCGGCTGGGTGAGCTGTCTGTTGGACAAATTCTTCACCCACTTTTGTGTTTCCCTGGCATGTGACTGTCTACCAATGTGTTGTCCCCCTGCTCACACAAGATACTTGAACATGTCTTCCTTTGATACTGTTTTATAAATTCTATAACATGTTTTTAATACAAAGCCATCTGTTGTACAAAGTTTGTTGTACATTTATTCAAATATGAGCATCAGAGACATTTTGAAATGTTCACTATGCTTAAAAATCAAAATAAATTGATGATTATTCTGATGCATGCTCAATAATCCAGGCAGAAAAATCTAAAAAAGTTAAGTCAGGTCCTCTGGATGGGTTCAAAAAACAAACAAAAAATGTAGAAATGTTTCGTCTTTCATCTGAAAGACTTCTTCAGTCTGATGAGCTGTACTAAGCTCAGTCTTATAAATAACACCTTCTCATAAAGGATCAATCTTGTGAACAGCTAGTTTCAATGTTGACAACAAACTGGTTGATCCACTATGAAAAAGTGCTATTTAAAAGACTGAGCTTAGTATAGCTCGGATGAAAGACGAAATATTTCGGCCATGTTATTTTTTTTAACCCGTCCAGAGGACCTGACTTAACTTTTTAAGAAATTGATGATTACATTGTACAGTAGTCCCTCAATATATTGCAGTTCATTTTTTGCAGCTTCACTATATCACAGGTTGTTTAATCCCAGTTTTTATATTGTGTGTACTGTACATGCTGTGCACATTCATCTCATTGACATCATCTTCAACACAATCGCCAAAGTGTTTCAGAGCATAATGTGTTTATATGAGAGTGGGAAATGTTAATAAGTGTGTGAGAAGGGTGCCTTTAAATACTTTGTATATAGAAATAATAAAATAACTATAACGCTGCTACTTCACAGATTTTTACCTTCCGTGGGGGGTCTCTGAAACATAAGCCCTGCGATAAGTGAGCAATCACTGTACTTTGGTTTCTAAGCACAGTATACCCACTAAACATGTAGACTACACCGCTGCATGGAGAGAACATGTAAACTCCACCCAGAACGATCCCGGCTGGCATTTGAACCAGCCACCTTCTCGTTGAGAGGCGGCAGCTCTACCAAGTGAGCCACCGTATTTTCCTAACAGAACAATTCGCTCTCAGCCTGCAGGTTTACCTGCAGTTCCTAGAGTTTCTAAAAGCAGAATGGGAGGAAGATCTTTCAGTTCTCAGGCTCCTCTCTTGTAGAACCAACTTCCAGTTTCTGTCTGTGAGTCTGATACATTGTCCAATTTTAAGATTAGGCTCATGTCTTTTCTTTTTGATAAATGCTATAGCTGGGTTCGACCTGGGTTTCCTACTGCTATAGGCTTAGACGTCTGGACAAATTGACCATATTTCCTCACTCTGCTGCTGTCTTTACTTGCTCTACTCTAACTGTTTATATTTAGGCCCAAAGCAGCTAAGCGCTGCGAAGGCCTATTGTAATCGCTCGATTTCTTCTAAATTATAATTTTTCCGTCACTTAGCGCGGCTGTTTGGGGCCTTTAACATATTCAAAAACTCACCAAACTTCACCCAAAATTGTCCCCCAACTAAAATTTTTGGATTCTGGTGTAATCGCAAGTGGGCGTGGCCAAACTGCTCTATAGCGCCCCCTAACGTGAGTTGGGGGAAACCGTAGGTCGTACAGATCTGAAACTCGGTACATAGGTAGATCTCCCCAATTCAAGAAAAAAAGTCTCTTGGAGGTACCCTCTAAAATGCACAGGTAGGCGGCCATTTTGGGTCAAAGGTCAAATTTTGGTCATTTTTCAGTTTTACTCATGTCGAACTTTGACGAACTCCTTCTCAGGCGTTCGACCTATCGGCTTCATTCTTGGTCAGAATGCAGTTAAGGCATGGGCCTTTAAAAGTTATCAATAAAATTGACTTTTCGTATATGTTCAGGGGGCGTGGTGGAGCGGTGAACTTGGCGTACTCGCCGAAACAAACAAAACGCTATAACTTTGTCAGTTAAAGGTCAATTGACACCAAACTTGGCATGAGGGATCCTGGTTGGATGCTTGACGATCCTATGTTGTCATAGTCTGACCTCACCTAAGCCCCGCCCCCTCAGAACAGGAAGTGACTTTTTTTGCTTGGAAAGGTCCAACTCTGGCTCTCTTGACCTAATCCAGATGACCTTGTGTCACATGACTGATAACAAGTTGGTCTCACTTGTTTTAAAGCGCCAAGGGTTTTCAGCAGAGGGCGTGGCCGTGGTAGCGCGGCGAAGTCACAGGTCACGCCGTAGCCATACGTTTTGCTCTAGATTCCACAAGTTTGAGCCCAGCTGCACCAAACTCACTGACATCGATCCTTGTTCACCCCCTGCAGGATTCCAGTGCAATACTTGGTGGGCGTGGCCTAATTCCTCAACAGCGCCCTCTACAATATTTAAAAAAAAACAGCCCCCAACCATGCTTTATCCCAGAATTATGAAACTTGGTACACATGTATATCTTGTCAGGATCTACAAAAAAGTCTCTTGGAGCAATGGTCCGAAGCCAAAAGGAAGTCGGCCATTTTAGGTCAAAGTCACAATTTTGTCTATTTCATTGACGTCATATCTGAGCGAACTCGTCCTAGAGCTTTTGAGATCCAGGCGTCAAACTCGGTCAGCACAATATTGACGCATTGAAGGTCAAAAGTTGTTAAAAGAATTTTTCTATGTCAAAGCATGTGGGCGTGGCCAAGCCTCAAATCTGGCCATTCTCCATGAAACATCAAGATGGAATAACTTCCTAATATAAGCTCCCAACTGCACCAAACTCTCTAAGATCGATATTTGTCCATCCCTCGACAGGACTGCAGTCCAATATGTAGTGGGCGTGGCCTGATTCTTCCACAGCGCCCCCTAGAATTTATTTTAAAAATCAGCCCCCAGCCATGCTTTATCCCAGAATTATGAAACGTGGTATACATTTGTAAATTGTCAGGACCTACAAAAAAGTCTCTTGGAGCCCTGGTCCAACACCAACAGGAAGTCGGCCATTTTGGGTCAAAGGGTAGTTTTGGTCACAAATTTCACACCTTTCTGGTGGTTTAAAGCCACTCTATCTCTCACGCCCATGACCTAGTCAAGATGATCCTGTGCTAGAAGGCAGATAATACATTGATCTGATGTGTTTTAAAACACTAGAAGTTTTCATTGGAGGATGTGGGCGTGGTTGTGGCAGCGTGGCGAAGACAAGACTAGCAGGCAATGCTGGAGCTCTGGAGTTTGCATGTGATTTTGAATATTTGGCAAATGCGCACCATGATATCGACTAGGCGGACTAGCTAAAGTTCCCACGCTCGCCACAATAAGGCCGGAGCGGCGCTAAGCTGCGAGGGCCTCAACGCCGCTTGCGGCTTTAATTGTAATTATTTCTATCCTGAACATGTTTTGTTGTCTTTCCTCCAATAGACATTTCACCTGGACCTGTCATTCTGTGTTCGTCTCTCCTTCCTGTCCTCTCAAACCCAGACTGACGAAACATATGGCTGCTCGTCCTGAGCCTGGTTCTGCTGAAGGTTTATTCCTGTTAAGAGATTTGTTTTCCCTTTCCAATGTTGGCTTTGTGATTGCTCAAGATGGGAGATTGCGACCAAGTGAAGATTCACTGAAAACTACTGGCTTCCTTAGATATATAACTAATATTGACATTTTTATGTATATGAATATTTCTGTTCAGTGCCGAGATGACTTCTGTTGTGACTTGGTGCTATATAAATAAACTGAACTGAATTTCAGAAAAACTGAGATGTTCATTTTCTCATGTAAGGAGAAATGGAAGGATGGATGGACTAAAAATTGCCAAAATTGGCTGCAGTGGGAAGTTTAAATCTGTTTTAAAAGAGAGTCAATGGTTGTTGTTTTTTTGTTTTGTATTTTTGGGTGGTGGTGGTGGTGGTGGTGGTGGGGGGGGGTGTCAGTGAAACAGTTTTGGATGTTACTGTTCTGAGTTTAGAACATTGTTTGGTTGTTCCCTTGAATTTGCTCTAAACTAATTCAACTTTATTTGTAATGTAATATGTTTGTTGTATGTTTTATACTTGGTCAGGTTTCCCTCAAAATTACTTGGATAGATACAGCATAAATATATTTCTCTGTTAAGCTTTTACAGTTTAAAGATGACATGTCAGCTGATTCAGGATGACAATGAGTTTACGTACAGAAGGAGGTCAAGCAGCTGCCTGTTTGGTGTTATCATAACATCCTTAGTGCAGTGACTAAATCTAACACAAGCTGCAGCAGATGGTCCAAATTACTGAGAGAGTCATCTGTGTCTCACCGACCCCCGTCTAGGATCTATATTTTTCTCATCCAGGACAAATACTTCAGGTAAGTGTTTCAGAGTGCTCCGATCAAGAACATGAAAGCAAAAATCAGCTTTTCTTTCACTCTGTCCATTCACCTCCTCAACCTGTTGTCTGCCCTGTAAGTTCCAGTCAATTTGTCTCAGTGTGCAAATAATGTGCACCGACTTGAATTTGTTTTCATTTGATCATTTTTTGTTAACTCATCTCATCACTATACATTTCATAAGTAAATAATGCTATCCTGTTTGTGGGCAACTTTGTATAAATCATACATAACCCTCTACTTATTCACTTCAACTGCCCATATGTTGACGTTTCCAAGAAATAACTTTTACTGCACTCCATAAGCTTCTACTGGGCAGTAGTCATTTAGATTTACTTCTGTTTTTTGTTAAAGCTGTTAAATTGTGTTGTTATAGATCTATACCCTGAAGGTTTAAGTGAAAAAGAAAACATATCTGTAAGCTTGTTCATCAAAAAAATATTTTTTATTCTGAATTTCAGGTAAAGCCACAAATAAATAAATAAAAAATAAGCCCCAGTAAACATTTTTAACCACAAATGTTTTTATTATACCATTATGATATAAATTGTGAATAAAAAAACAACAAAAGTAAAATTCCAGAAAACTATATTTTTGATGTTAGCAAACAGGAAATTTGAAAGGACATGCGTTGATGAGGAAAATTATGCACAAAGATGACAATATGATAACGATGTGCAACAGTTTAATTAAAATGTATAAATAAATAATGTGTTTTCTTGTACCAGCTGCATTACATTGCTTATTAATTATTAAGAAATATGCTTTCATCCTGTGATTGTTCAAACAGTTTCGTTTGTTGTGTGCACATGGTTTGGAAATGAAACCTGACAAAGCCTGTAGCCATCTTTAAATGCATTAAAGCTTTAAATGTGAAGCCATCCGCTGTTATCTGCCTGACAGTTACAAACAGCAGCTCCTTCACGCAGATTTACAGCACAAATTAGAATTGGCCGGTCTCTTGCTTCCCTGAAAGGAAGCAAAAATTCAAGAAGCTAATGGCATCTATTTACTCCAGTTTCCTCCCACAGACTACAAAAATGCACTTTAGGTTAATTGGTAACTCTAAATTGTCCCTCTAGGTGTGAGTAAAAGTAAGAATGGCTGTCTTGTTTGTCTCTATGTGTCTCTGTGATGGACTGGAGACATGTCCAAGGTGTCCCTCGCCTCTCGCATAGTGACTGCTGGAGATAGGCTCCAGCTCCCCTGAGACCTGGAACAAGCCGGAAAAGGAAATAGCTGAATGGATGAATAACGGTATTCATACAGAATGTCAGTTCATCGTGGCTCCTGGACTCAGCTGAAGGATACAGGATGTGCAAAAACTGGAGAAGGATCAATATAAGTCCCACAAAATATTTTCATATACGTTCAGCCAATAGTAAGACACATAAATGTAGAAGAAGAAGCAGAGATTTGTGTTTTTTCTGTGGTTGTGGGGGCCTGGCCTGTTGCAGTTTATTTTTTATTCACTTCCATTGAGCCACTGCTTGACTGTGACAGGAAAAGCCTAATTCACTTTTACTACAAAAAATAAAAGTACAGTTGAATTTATTATTATATTTCTGCAACGGCATGCCTCAGTCACTGAACAGCTCCATGACATTAACAAACTAAAATAGCTTTCTTTAAATGAATGCATATTGTCTGACGCCTTGCATTCCCATGTTTGAAACAAAGATCTAATGTGAGACGTTCACTGCCGGAAAATGTGATATTGGCTGTCAGCTCTTACTGCGTGTGTCTGGAGCAAAATATCTGAACAATTCACTGAGGTATAGAAATTTGATTCCAGCACGGAAGCGTGAAAAGGAAATATTACAGTATTTTTGTTTCTGTCTGTGTGAGTGTGTGCTCATTTGACTGTCTGTAAGCAAAATATCTCACCAACAAGAGGGCACATTTTAATGAAACTAGCAGAAAGTCATAACTAAACACACATCTAATAAGAATTACCTGTTGGGGTCAACCTGAAAAAAAGATGGCTGCCCTGGCTAATCTTTGAATATATATGTATGTATGTATGTATGTATGTATGTATGTATGTATGTATGTATGTATGTATGTATGTATGTATATATATATATATATATATATATATATATATATATATATATATGTATGTATAGTATTTTCTGGTGTATAGGTCGCACCTGAGTATAGGTCGCACCATCCAATTATTGCCAAAGAATTGGAAAAATCCATATATAGGTCGCACCTGAGTATAGGTCGCACCTACGTCAAAATGTGGACCGTGTTTAGCTCTGCTGCAAATGTCTCTTCCACAGGAGCGCACAGCAAGGCTTTTAAGAAGATTAACACTTAAAAACAATTAATTGTTTGATAAAAAATTATAGCAAATATGTGTCTGAGCTGAACTTTTCTTTAATAAATGAATAATTTTAGCAGGATAAACACCTAAAAATATATATTTGTTAGCTGACATTATTGTAAGAGTGTGTCTCAGTTTAATTTTTGTTAATAAATTATTACAAATCAGCTTATTTTATAAAAAGCCATATATAGGTCGCACCTGAGTATAGGTCGCAGGCCATGAAAAAATGATAAAAAGGTGCGACCTATACACCGGAAAATACGGTACATACATATATATATATATATATA
>JBBPBX010112207.1:0-10626 GCA_038048925.1 Garcialebias charrua
AATCATTGTTCCACACTTAATCTATTGTATTGATGTTTGGGGGAATGCGTGTAAAACAATCACAAAGCCTATTTTTGTATTACAGAAAAGAGCTGTAAGAATTATCACTAGAAAACATTACTGTCATCCATCAAGTACATTATTTTATCAACTGAAGTTATTGAAGTTCCATGATTTGGTAGACTATAATATTTTATCAGTTATGTATAGGGCTCAAAATAATGCATTACCTTTAAATATCCAAATGCATTTTGTTAAAAGACAAAGTTGTTATAATCTTAAGGGGACAGAGATGTTTGTAAAACCACAATTCAGAACTAGTTTGAAGGGACGTTCTACCTCAATCCAGGGAATTAGATTATGGAATGGCTTGGAGAATGTAGTTAAAAATGCCAAGTCAATGTTTACATTTAAGAAAATGATCAAAACAAATGTGTTAAAAATATATATGAAATAGCGTAATGTGTATTGTATTAGTTAGAAAATTAGAAAGAGTTAGTCATTTTGTACTGTTGGTTGAAGATTATTATTGTTTAATCTGATTGTTGGAAAAAAGGGGCAGATATAATAAGATTTATTCTTCTTTCTGCTACCTTTCATTTTTTTACATTTTGTACACTATCATTTATGAGATTGTCTTGTATTGTTTCTTTTGTAAAAAAATGAACAAATTTAATAAACAAACAAACATAAACATGTCGTTGCTACCTGTTAGCTGCTAGATCCTAGCTGTTAGCTTTTAGTGATGTCATTAAAAGCGTCCGTAATTCATTCAACCTTTATTTATGCAGGTTAATCTCATTGAGCCTCGAGGACTCATTTACAAGAGAGACCTGCTACAAACTAAAGAATGATGACAGTAGATTTTCCTTGAACAATCAATAGACAATCATAAGAGAGAAATACAGATTTTTTATTTATTTAATTTTAACAAGTTAAAACAAAGATGTCAAAGTAGCAAAACAGACAGATTATAAAGTAGATGTAGAAAATCAAAAACAGGAACATGTCTGCATTGGTTTTTGCCAGGATTCCAACAGATTCTTAAAACCATTTAGAGAGGTCAAAGGTCGAGACGTCACCATGTGCATTTGTAGAGGCGTCATTACGACTGTACATAATGATGTCACTACTTGTGCATGTGATGTCATTACATGTGTACACAGTGACGCCACTACCTAATGGCATCATGTGCAGACACAATACATCCCTTCTTGTACCACATGACTAACTGTGGCAGCCTGATCACTCACCAATAAATATTATGCACACATTTCATTCACCCATTTATTTTTTGGAGCAATCATCGTCCGACACGCCGGCAGCCAAGCCCAGATGTTTCTGGTTGAAACGCTCTTTTTGAGAGTTGTGAGATGAAGCGCGGCAGTGGAGAGAGGGCTGTGTCATCCGACAGCTCGTCTGGAATGGTTGGACAGCTGAGGGCTCGCCTGGCTCACAACAGAAGAGTGTCTCTCCAAGTGTCGGTAACGTGAATGAAACAAATCAACCTCTGGATGTCTGCTTTCTGCTGCAGGTTGTTACATTTTGTGTGCCGCACTGTTTAGGACAAAAATTAACTAACACTCGAGCCACGTCCCTCTTTAAGTTAAATAATTGATTATTATTGTATGAAGTATATTTTTTGTGTGTATGCGTAAATACATTTGAAACTTGTGGAGAAATGTTGTGGTTTTATTTATTTTTTTCATTTAATTTTGAGGGTGTTGATCTCTTCTATGTTTTACATCCTTTGTGTGGGTTTTGTGTTTAAGGGTAAACAAATATAATTACCGTATTTTCCGGATTATAGGTCACACCGGAATATAGGTCGCTTTGTCCAATTATTGTCAAAAAATTGGAAAAATCCATATATGGGTCGCACCGGAATATAGGTTGCACCTACGTCACCGCCGGCGTAACGCGTCATCCACCGCTGGCGTGACGCGTCACCGCTGAGACAACCCGGAAATATGGACTGAGTGTTTAGCTCTGTTGCAAATGTCTGCCACAGGAGCGCAAAGCAAGGCTTTTAAAAGATTAACACGGTAAAAACAATTATTTGTTTGCTAAAAATTATAGCTGACATTATAGCACAATGGTCAGTGGTTTATTAGCCGAGTGGTTTATTAGCTATTTGCTAAAATATACACGGAAATAAAACGGAAGCTAACACGAGATGATTCCGTCGCTAAAAAAACGAATAAAAAATCGAATTTTATCTCAAATGTCTTATACAGGGCAACGGTTTGTAAATTAAACTCGTATAATTACACTCTGAAAGCTAAAAAAATATCCGCTGAGTGGTTTATGAGCTATTTATCTAAATAGTAGGTATCTGTTCATGGTAGCTAACTGCTAACAACATCCTAAAATATCGTTGTTGTTTTTTTCAAACATCTGATAAAGCTAGTCAGTTGTAAATGTCCATACAGTGATTACATTCTGTAATGTCCAATGGAATGAGCATGCATCAGGGTACATTCTGTAAGTTTGATAAAAATCTGTCCTGTGGTTCTTGACTTATCTTGCTAACAAACAGAAGTTACCTCCAGAGCAGGGAGCCGGGCAGCGACAGAGTCAGTCCGAGCAGAGGAGGCTTTTTTTTCGGACACATGAGCTGAAAACGGTCGGTGGACTCTCTGGAAGTGTCCCCTAGCGGACAAAAGTGGGACTGCACCATTTTCTGCTAAAATGGAAAAACGGTCATATCTGAGCCAAAAAATTGTCTAAAAATATGGGAAAAAATCCATAAATAGGTCTCATCTCTCTATAGGTCGCAGGGCATGCAAATTAGGCAAAAAGCCCTGACCTATATTCCGGAAAATACGGTAAACCTCTTATATGTCAGGAGAGAGACCGAACTGGCACCCCAAAACCTTGATATCACATATCCGTTACATAACTATTTAAAAAATTGTCTCTTTTGAACAGTTCTTTGAAAGGAATGAATCCTCAAGACCCAGATTTCTTCAATGAGCTGTAAATCCCATCTCCCCTGTTGGCTAATAACAGTTAGCGCAACTTCTCTGTGATTAATCTTTCAAGCTCATGCGCTGACTGAAATATATTTTTCTTTTGACAAAAACCTCACATAAAAGCTGCTGTCTGTAGGTTCAGATGACCAGACACTGGTAGATCCTGTTTCAGACTAGAAACTGGTTCATCTCCTCAAAGACCAGAACCTTGCAGATGTCTTTTGAGACTAGAATCTGTTGTTTATGTGATGAGACCAGAGACTGCCTGACACAGATGCCTGACTATTAATTGCCTCTCCAGTGTAATAATAATAATAATAATAATAATGAATTCAATTTATAACGCACTTTTCATTAATGAAAATCTCAAAGTGCAGTGTGTCAGATGCAGCCCATCATGCCCCNTCTTGGTGAGGATCTCCTGGAAAGCAGAGATCTGCTTCATCTGCTCTGTCTGCATCGAGTGTCTTCTCATCAGCTTCTTCTTTATCTTGAACTCAGGACCCCGTTTGGGTGAGGTTGGGGCTACAGGAACCAGAATCTTGTGTCCTGAGTGAACTGGGGAGGTGGACTTGCCATTGGCTCGGATATCAGGGATGGGTCTTTGTGGATTGATGTTAAGTGGCGGCAAGAAGCCGGGTCTGGTGTGGGAGATGTGGTCCAGCAGCAGGGTCCCAGAACCACGACGCTCCAGAAGACCTGGGGGACGTCGGCGCATAGTGATGGGGGAAACAGAGTTGGGGATGTTTTCCAGAGACTCCCTGGAAGTGCTGGTAACCAAGGACAATGGGGAGGCGTTGTACCTTTTGCGCTCCACAGACATTCGCCCCGAGTCTGGAGATCCAGGGATGGACTCTGGAGAAAGGTGAGTGTCTGACTCGTGGTGCTCCATCTGGAAGAGTTTAGGATGAGTCAGAACTCTGATCCCTACTGCCCCAGACACCCCAGCATCATCCTGTGTCTCTGGAGCTGTGTTTCTCCGGTATAGGATCTGGTGCTGCTGAACTTTGTCAGCCCAGGATGGAGCTGAAAGGCCTGTGCAGTCCTCAGAGCAGGACCGGTCGATTGTTTTGGGAGAACAGGGGTCATGGGTCTCAATGCTGTGTCTCCGTAACAACAGAGGTCTGACTGGTTCAGAGATAGACAGACCATTTATTCCAGTGGACATCTGGCTCGGGTCGTTGCTGACTTCTTCCTCCAGATCTTGGTCCAGCTGATCTTGAGGAACTCCACTCTGAATTGAGGGTGCCACCAGGCCCCAGGGCTCTGAGTTCAACCTCTTCAGCAGCTTCCGTGTAAGTGGCCTCTTCTCAACCGGAGGTCTAGCAGAAGTCGATAAAGGTAATGTTGATGTGAGTGCAAAGTTGAAGATCCCTTCCTGGTCTTTAGTCCTAGTTACTACAGGAGAGGAGGTTCCGATCTCCACCTCTGAAGGTGACATGCAAGTAGGCAAAAGTTTATCCACGATACATGGGGAGGGTGGTGAGTTCAGGTACTGTTTGGTCTTCTTGGTGCCTAATGGAGATGTGTCAGTGGTGATGATGATCACCTCTTTACCTCTGGCCTTGCAGGCATCCAGGAGCACCTGCAGAGTTTCACGGTCTCCTGTGTTGATGGCGTGGATGAGGGCAGAAGCACCTGAGTAATCTTTGAGGCTCGGATCAGCTTTGTTTTCTAGTAAGAGTGACACCAACTCTTTTCCTACCTGCTTGGCGCAGGCATGCATCAGTGCTGTGCGTCCAGATTTGTCTGGGATGTTTGGGTCAGCTCCTTTCTCCAGCAGGTATCGGACCATCCTCTGTCTGGTCTGGGGGTCATCATAGCTTGCTAAGCAGGCAGCAGAGATTGGTGTCTCCCCACGCTCGTTGCCCTCATTGATGTAGGCACCACCCTCTAACAGCAGACGGGCGAGGCGCAGCTTTCCCTGGAAGACAGCTTTGAGGAGAGCATTCCCCTCTGTTTGCAGGGGACCTTCATCTCCCATAATCCTTTGCTGTTCCTCAGACTTGCAGCCCACTGGAACCTTGCTTATTGCTGACTAACCATTCTCTATAATAAGTCATATGACCTGCAGAGGAAACACACCTGGTTTAGTCCACCAGAAACAAATGCTGATAAAGTATAATGACAAAATACTTTGTGACAACACTGAATGTCAAAGCATTGCTTCAACATTTAAATCAGTAAAAGCAAAATATGTCATTACTTTCAACTTATTTGTAAATATTCATCCCTTCATGCAGTTTAGGCATCTGTTTCTTTAGGAAACCAAAAAAGGCAATGCAGTCCCAGGATTATTAAGAATCTGGACCTGCCGAGTCCAGAACTGAACGGAAGAGTGCATCTATGGGCACAAATTCCTGTCATGAAATAATTTATACTTGTAGATTAATTTTGTAACCTTGTAAGATAAATGTGTGCTTTGTGCAAACTAGGGCTGGGCGATATCTCAATATTTTTAAAATATCGACTATCTCGATGTAAACTATATAGTTTTATACTTGAACATCCTGCCGTCTTTCTCCCAGGTGCCCCCCCCCTTCACACATAGCCCTCAGCTGCGCTCCCCCTCCCCTTCCTGCTTCTCCAGTGTGGGCGTGCACTCGGGCAGAAGGAGACGTTTAGTGAACACAACAGTGTGTGTGAAGCTACCAGCTCCGTCAGATCTGACTCCTTATAAACCACGGTTCAGAGCTCATTTAGCCGTGCTGTGCGCCTTTTTAGAGGAACAGAGAGGAAGCGTGATATTAATAAAGCAGCAGTTTATCATATCGCTAAAGATACAGTCCTTAGCGGCTAACAAGATGGCTAACGCTTTAGCCGCTAAGGACTGTATCTTTTGCGATATGATAAACTGCTGATTTATTAAAGTGTAACTCACCCCAAAATTAACTTTTTTTAGCTGATAAACTCCCTAGAATGTGTTTAAAATGTTTCATAGCACTATGTCTGTGTTAATTTTCATGTATTTGTGCGTATTTGTTTAAATCGGCAATATTTGGTCTAAAAACGTGTTTACGGTAGCCCTATGGGTTGAACAGATGTATTGCACCCTAATTTTCTGATTGGTCTACGATTCTCACTGTGACGTGTTTTCGCAAGCTTCCGTCACAAAAGTGGTTCAAGCAGAGCCAATCCCCTGCAGAGATGGAAGGTCCTCGCTGCAGTTCATACCTTATATGGAAGTGGTACATTTCACTCCTGAAAAGCTCTGCAACAAATTATATTATAGTTTTCGGAATGGCACTAGTTATTTGTATATTTTAACTTGTTCATTTTAAGAATACTTTTTACTTCATCAAAACTATTTGGTTGTATTTGTTTTCTTATGGTGCGATGGACGAGTAATGCATGAATGCCAAGATGGGGCAGTGGTGTAGGAGTGGGTTTGGGATCCAACAGACACAGGTTTGATCCCCGGTCTCGGCATACCTTGTAGTTATATTTTCTTTTTTTTCTTTTTTAAGCCTTTTGTTTTGGACAGATCGGGTGAGAATAGATAAATTCATCTACATATTTATTCTTTGTTGTTGCTTGTTTTAAGTTGTTTGCTAGATTTTTAGTTTGTTTTAGTTTGTTGCTAGAGGGGGCGTGAACGCAGCATAACCCCCCCAACTCCTCCCCTCCTTGACTCTCGACACGCCCATTTTCATGAAGTTTTTGAATCTGGTCTGGGGGCGGGGCTATCTTTTGACGGTGAGGTGAGTTACACTTTAATGTTGCACTTCCTCCATCTAAAAAGGCACATAGCACGGCTAAATGAACTCTGAACCGAAAGTTAAACTGGGTTTCTTTTTCAGAAACAGATCATGTCTATCACTGAATGTCAGGAAACGCCTTGTGTCTGTGACTTTCCTTCCCTCCATTGATTACGGTGACATTCTCTACATGAATGCTCCTACAAGCACCCTGCAGATGTTGGATGTTGTCTATCATGGTGCACTAAGATTCATAACTGGTTGTGATTATCGTACCCACCACTGCACCCTGTATTCACTGGTTAACTGGACATCATTAACCTCACACAGACTCTTCCACTGGTACATTTTCATCTTTAAATCACTTCTTGGTCTGCTGCCCTCATACATCTCCTCCTACATGTCTTTGTGTGAGTGCAGCTACAGCGTGCGCTCTCAGGACATGATTACCTGCAGTGTTCCGTCAGTGAGGACTGAACTTGGAAAAAGGGCCTTCTCCTACTCTGCTCCTGCTTCATGGAATATCTTACAAAAAGATCTGAAGCTCTCGACCTTGACTTCTCTAAATGGTTTTCAGAATCTGTTGGAATCCTGGCAAAAACCAATGCAGATTTGTTCCTGTCTTTGATTTTATACGTCTACCTTATAATGTTTTGCTAGTTTTTTGATACTTTGTAAAAAAAAAAAAAAAAAAAATTGTTTTTCTCTTTTGTTTTCTATTGTTTATTGTTTGTTTGTTTGTTTATTGTTTAAGGAAATTCTACCATTGCTGTTCATTGTTCTTTAGTTTTAGCAGGTCGCTTTCGTAAATGAGCCCATGAGGTTCAAAAGATTTACCTGACTAAATAAAGGTTGAATGAATGAACCGTGGTTTATTTCAAGGAGCCAGATCTGACGGAACTTCAAGGTTCCAGGTGGAGGCTCACTACTGCATCTTCACACACACTGACTAACATGAAGGCTGCACAGCTGAGTGGACTGTATGTATACAGCTCCTTTCTATCTTATGAAGACACTCAAAGCTCTTTACAACACAATCTGTTATTTACCCATTCATACAGCACTCTACTAGATCTGTACAAAGAATAATCAGAGCTTTATCACATTCAGACACTGATGGCACACACATCAGAGGCAATGAAGGGTTCAGTGTCTTGCCCAAGGACACTTTGGCATGCGACTGCTTGTGGATTCGAACCCCCAACTCTTACATTGGAGGGCGACTGCTCTAACCACTCAGCCACAGACGCCTTAAATTATCCAGTTATCATAAATCAAATTATGGTTCTGAGAAGAGGGCTCTCCTTCACCCTGTCTTGTAAAATCTTATTGATTGCATTGAGAGACCAGCTGACCAGATCCATGATAAATTTTGATTCTGAAGATGTGTAAAGAGAGGCTCTGAGGAGGTTCACAGGACAAGAGCAAAAAAACAGGAAGGAGGGATGAGTGGGTGAAAGCGACAGTCTTCGTCGAGAGCGAAAGAGAGAATCGATCTCTCACTCCATTTTTCACAGCTTCCTCAGGTCGTTCTTTGTATCAGATTATTTTTAATCCATGCTGAATGTAAAAGTCACACAAACATTTAGTGGACTCATTTTCTATCTGATTGGTACTGGGAGCTAAGCCTCCTGAGTTCATGTTGACCCCCTAGTTGTGGTATTAATTTTTTACAAATGCTAATCTTTTTTACACACTAATTCCTATCTACACATGCACAAATCAGTAATGTATTTTATACGGTTACAAAACTAATTTAAAAGTGCAAAATATTGTGCTACCGCTTTGGTGTGGGGGATAAGTGCGTGGCACATATTGAGGCTGGGCCTCTCTGCAGGCGTCACGGGTTCGCGTCCCAGACCCGACGAGCTGTTTCTGCAGTGTCTCTCCCTTCTCTCTCTACCCGTTTCACCCTCTCGCTCTACAATAAAGGACACTAGAGCCCAAAAATGTAAAAAATAATAATAAAAAAGTGCAAAATATTGATAACTGCAATTTGTGCTGATTTACACTTACATCAATTCTTTATCAATATGAATGACTTGACCATGAGAAGTGTGCCTTTACTTTTAGAGGCTTTTAGAGGTACCATGACAATGTCATTCAATAACATCTAAAACCAGAAGAGAACATCTGGAGGAACTGAAAGGGTTAACAGGCCTCTAGTAAATGAGTCCTCAAGGCTCAATGAGACTAACCTGGATCTATAAAAGTTGAAAGAATGAATCTCCATCTTGAGTTGAGTTGACTGCAAAGATTTGTTCTAAAACCAGTTTCATCAGCTTTTGTTTCTGAAAGAGTGTAGAACAGGACATGAGACAGAGAACAGGACATGAGACAGAGAACAGGACATGAGACAGAGAACAGGACATGAGACAGAGAACAGGACATGAGACAGAGAACAGGACATGAGACAGAGAACAGGACATGAGACAGAGAACAGGACATGAGACAGAGAACAGGACATGAGACCGAGAACAGGACATGAGACAGAGAACAGGACATGAGACAGAGAACAGGACATGAGACCGAGAACAGGACATGAGACAGAGAACAGGACATGAGACAGAGAACAGGACATGAGACCGAGAACAGGACATGAGACAGAGAACAGGACATGAGACAGAGAACAGGACATGAGACGAGAACAGGACATGAGACCGAGAACAGGACATGAGACAGAGAACAGGACATGAGACAGAGAACAGGACATGAGACAGAGAACAGGACATGAGACAGAGAACAGGACATGAGACAGAGAACAGGACATGAGACAGAGAACAGGACATGAGACAGAGAACAGGACATGAGACAGAGAACAGGACATGAGACAGAGA
Source organism: Garcialebias charrua (assembly GCA_038048925.1). Taxonomy (NCBI): domain Eukaryota; kingdom Metazoa; phylum Chordata; class Actinopteri; order Cyprinodontiformes; family Rivulidae; genus Garcialebias; species Garcialebias charrua. Next base: position 9,511 of record JBBPBX010112207.1, read on the forward strand.
ACAGGACATGAGACAGAGAACAGGACATGAGACCGAGAACAGGACATGAGACCGAGAACAGGACATGAGACCGAGAACAGGACATGAGACAGAGAACAGGACATGAGACAGAGAACAGGACATGAGACAGAGAACAGGACATGAGACCGAGAACAGGACATGAGACCGAGAACAGGACATGAGACGAGAACAGGACATGAGACAGAGAACAGGACATGAGACAGAGAACAGGACATGAGACAGAGAACAGGACATGAGACAGAGAACAGGACATGAGACAGAGAACAGGACATGAGACAGAGAACAGGACATGAGACCGAGAACAGGACATGAGACCGAGAACAGGACATGAGACCGAGAACAGGACATGAGACCGAGAACAGGACATGAGACAGAGAACAGGACATGAGACAGAGAACAGGACATGAGACAGAGAACAGGACATGAGACAGAGAACAGGACATGAGACAGAGAACAGGACATGAGACCGAGAACAGGACATGAGACAGAGAACAGGACATGAGACGAGAACAGGACATGAGACCGAGAACAGGACATGAGACCGAGAACAGGACATGAGACCGAGAACAGGACATGAGACCGAGAACAGGACATGAGACAGAGAACAGGACATGAGACCGAGAACAGGACATGAGACAGAGAACAGGACATGAGACAGAGAACAGGACATGAGACAGAGAACAGGACATGAGACAGAGAACAGGACATGAGACAGAGAACAGGACATGAGACAGAGAACAGGACATGAGACAGAGAACAGGACATGAGACCGAGAACAGGACATGAGACAGAGAACAGGACATGAGACCGAGAACAGGACATGAGACAGAGAACAGGACATGAGACCGAGAACAGGACATGAGACCGAGAACAGGACATGAGACAGAGAACAGGACATGAGACCGAGAACAGGACATGAGACAGAGAACAGGACATGAGACAGAGAACAGGACATGAGACAGAGAACAGGACATGAGACAGAGAACAGGACATGAGACAGAGAACAGGACATGAGACCGAGAACAGGACATGAGACAGAGAACAGGACATGAGACAGAGAACAGGACATGAGACAGAGAACAGGACATGAGACAG
>JBBPBX010112208.1:0-10626 GCA_038048925.1 Garcialebias charrua
CAAGGAGGAACACAACCAACGGGATTCACCTTCTCGAGCCGGCTCATCTGAACGCTACTTGCAGGGCTACAACGCTTCAAACAGAGGCTACGCTAGCCGTGGTCGCTCTCCTGACCGCTATGAAAGTGGGCGCCTTCATCACTCTCCCAGTCCTGGGTGGGTACGGTTCCGGTCCCCTGCACGTCAAAACCGGGAGCAGGAAAACTACAAGTAGCTGACAATGAGGGCAGATTGTCCGCTACCAACTCCTCCTTCACCCAGATGGACAACGACATTCACCCTGACACAGGTGCTAGTGACATCTCATGTGTGACTGATGTAGACAAAAGGTATGTGTCAGTTATTATTGAGGACACTGTAGTACATACCATACCATACAATTTTATTTATAAAGCACTTTAAACAGGAACAAGGCCAAACCAAAGTGCTGACAGTGCTAGTACATGCTTTTGTTGCAGTGGCGGCTCCAGAGATGTTTTTCTGCTGGTACTAAGTGGGGGCTAAGCATTTTACTGAGGGTGCTATGAAGGATCATTTGTTCTTTCAGTTCTCAAGGTCAAGGTGTCTTTACTGTCATTCACATCACATGTGGTAGCCTACATGAGATGGAACCAAATATGTACACAGGGCCCCAGTTACATCCACTAAAAATACAAATTGTAAAGAAAAACAGTAATAAGATCAAAGATATGAACTAAGAAATACACTAAGCACTACTAGTACAAAACAATGTGCCAAAGAACAGCAGCATGAACATGAATCTATGTGAGCAGATTAGGTCGAATGATCACAGCAACGTGAAAAAAATCAGCAGCATGAGATCAGCAGCATGGATATCAGCAGCACATATCAACAAACAAGTGGCATTACAGTGATTTTTTTTCACAGTGATAATCCTGACTAGGGATTCATGAGTCCAACAGCCTCAGGGTTCACTTAAACTTTAAGTGAACCCTCAGATTGTTTTCAGCTTGTTCATTGATTCACCGTGATATGCTAGTAGATGGAGCTAAATATGCTAGAAGTATCTGCAGCCACTTCTTCAGCTCGTCCTCCATCCCTCCCTCCTCTGCAGCAGGATGATTATATCATTTAAATTAAATTCAAAGCTCGGACTAACTTCGCACACACTGTTCGCATAAACAAACGTAGTTTTCACTCTGCCTGAAGTCGCGCACATATTACACGCACAACGTCATCAAAACGATTTACTTACGTTCAGGAAATGCATGCACACTGTAAACTGTGTAAATACACAATAACACCATGAGTACTGTGCACCAAAACAATTTAATTACTTACTTTTTGGTCATATTTTGCCGTGTAGGGTGATCAGACAACTCCTCTACGTGTCATGGCTTCTTGCAAACTGCGCATGCGCGAAATGCAGAGCCGCTGCTGGTCAGAACAGCTGTTCGGAAGGTTTTTTTTGTTTGTTTTTTGTCGGGGTTCGTTGACGGTGGGAAGCGGAGATAACTTTTTTCTTTTCTTTCTGAGTAGCTGCATGAATGGGGTTAAATACACAGCACATAAAGTAAAATATGTGAACAAAATATTGGTGGGGACTTTCCCCCTAGTGGTCAACTTTGGTAGGGACGCGTCCATACCAGTCCTGCAGGAAGTTACGCCACTGGATCAGATAAGTCATTTATTATCACTTCCAGCCATGAAATGACTTATCAAATTGCATCAGCTAAAAATGGCATAACCAGAGGAATCATGTCACCAGGTTCTGCTCCTTACTGGGTCAGTGTTGAGGGCACTAGGTCACTCATCTTTCTGGGGTTCTGCTGGTGGATCAGACCAGGATAGACCATGAACTCACCAGGAACTGCCCAAAGGTAGCTGAACGTGCTGGCTCCACCCTCCAGCGGTCCAGCACTAGCGTTAGCAGCATTCTCCACAGATGTGGAAGGATGGCAGTAGACTTGATCCTTCTTCAAAATTACTGTTTATTTGTTGGCTGCAGACTACTTCCAAAAATCCTCCTTCTCTGATTCCATTCTAGGCAATTTGGTTATTAGAAAACAGTCCATTTTTGCATTTCGTGCACTTTTCAAATGTTTACCAAACTTTCAGTAACTTGAATTTTCACTTCCGGTTTGGAGGTTTATTTCCTGTAAGAGATCTGATTTTTTTTTTTACTCAGTATAATCATTGATTGTGTTTTGTTCTTTTAATTTGTTGTGTTTTGCAAGGAAAGCATCACAACAACCACATATTAAAGCTGCTATATGTAACTTTTCTAACAATATATTTTTAACACATTTCTTCACTCTGTCACTAGATTGATGTTAGAGAGGTAATCTCTGAAAAAAACTAAAAAAAAAATATTGTCCCCTTGCTTCTCCAGGTGGTAAATAAGCATTTCTAAAAAGAAAAAGTGACCCGCCATTTTCCAGCCAATAAAAACAAAGTTTGTAACCAGCCAATAAAAACTGAGCTTGAATTTGAATCAGCCAATAAAAACAGAGCTTGAATTTGAATTTCAACAGACCACAAGGGGGCAGAGCCATATATGGCTCTGAGGGGGAGGGATCAGAATGCTTTGCTTGTTGAAAATTTTTCTAAGTGCTGATGTTCTACAGAAACTGCAGACTGAACCTTTAAAGAATATTAATTTAGATGAAAAAGAAAATAACCTGATATTTTAATGGGGGTGCTAAGACTTTTCCAGGGGTAGCTATAGCACCCCCTAGCTCCCCCCTGGAGCCGCCTATGTTTTGTTGACACGGGCTGATTCAGTCATTAGTGAGGCTTTTAGAATGGCTACACCTGCTCTTCAGAGAAAGCCCATTATAAAACGGTTTATTCCTCTCACTGGGGTCACAGGTGATTCCCTTGACTCTGTAGATTCCATTTATGTTAATTTAAGTATTGCAGGTAAGCCCATGACACACACTCCAAGTTGTCAGAAACTGTACAAAACCAATCATTTTAGGTTGGGACTTCATGGTGGCAAATGGCATTACTGTTGACACTCGGACCATGACGTGCAATGTAGCCGGTACGGCTGTACCACTAGTTAGTCCACATTTGTACATTCCCTTTCTGACTGCGGTGAGAGTATCATCCACGGTTACCAGGGTCATCACTGCTAATCTTGATGCACCCCTGAAGGGTTTTTACCAAATGGTTGGTGTGTTTGAACCACATTACTGATCAGTCTTCTGCTGGTATTGCATGGACTGTGGCGAGGATAGCCCAAGTTGTTATCAACGCTCCGTTCAGAAGCCTGCATCACTGATGGTATGGGGTTGCATGATCAGCGCTTGTGGCATGGGCAGCTTGCATGTCTGGAAAGGCACCATTAATGCAGAGAACTATGTTCAGGTTCTAGAACAACATATGCTCCCAAGACGTCATCTCTTTCAGGGAAGCCCTGCATTTTTCAACAAGATGTGCCAGACCACATTCTGCAGCAATCACAACATCATTGTGATTTGGCGCTATATAAACAAACTGAATTCGAAATGAACTGCTTCCTTTGCAAACACATAATCTTAGAAATAAACAAAGACAATGTAAACCTACATTGTTGGCCCTATCCTGTACAGTACTAGCCTGGTTGAAACCAGACCCTTGTCCTTCACTTCGCTTTGGACTAGGTGCAGTGAAGGGAAATGAGAATTGAGCGGAGCTGTGCAGGAAGGCGAGGGCCAGGCTAGTACAGTACAGTATTGTATATTTTAACCATATTCGGGCATTAACGGGTTAAAAGTCTCCCATGTTTCTTGACCCCGCCCCCTTAGAGTGACTCAGCATCAAAACAGGAAGTAGAAAGCGCTCGGAGCCCAGCCTGTTCATGAGCTGTGTGTTTACCGTCTTTAAAACTTGAAATAACCTGTAAAGGCGTCATTCAGAAGAGTTCAAGACGAAAACATTTGGACTTTATTCGTAACAGAAGACGTTTCGCTTCTTATCCGAGGAGCTTTTCAAGTCAAAGAACAAAGTGGTTCGACTTAAAGCTAAGGTAAGCTAGTAAACATGCAGATGTCACTCACTAAAGGCTTGTGATTTTGTTTGTTTTTATTGTTTTATTCATTTATTCATTTTATAATAATGAGATACATTTAACATATGTGTAATAGGAAAAAATATAAAAAATATATAAAATGAAAGGCAGATGAAGTTTGCTGGGTTTATAACTTATTAAAGTCAAAAGTCAAAGTCAACTTTATTGTCAAAACTGCAATACGTATGTACAGGACATACACAGAATTGAAATTGCATTTCTCTATTGTGATATTTTTCTCACATGCATATTAAATCTGCTCCTTATAACAATTCTAACAAAATTTTCTATAATAACAAAATAAGTAAATAACTCATTCAATTTTCAATTCACATCTATTACTCATTAAAATACATTAATTTATATTTGTTTAACAATTCGTTTTTAACCGGTTTTTTTAAATACAAAGATTGATTTGGCTTCCTTAACATCTGTCATTAAGTTATTCCATAACCGTACTCCTTGAATTAAGGTAGTTCTTCCTTTCAAACTAGTTCTAAACTGCGCTTTTACAAATACATCTTTCCCCTTGAGATTGTAGCAGCTTGATCTTTTCACAAAATATATTTGGATATTTGACAGTAGTGTATGTTTATGAGCTCTATACATAAGTGACAAAACGTTATAATCCACCAAATCTTAGAACTTCAGCAATTTCATTTGATAAAACAATTCACTTGATGGGCGACAGTAATGTTTTCTTGTTATAATTCTTACAATTCTTTTCTGCAAAATAAAAAAAGGCATTGTGATTGATTTACACGCTTTTCCCCAAACATTAACACAATAAATCAAATGTGGCACAATAATTGTATTATACAACAAATACAGTGCTTTGTCATTTAGTAGATATCTAACTCTATAAAATATTGCAATAGATTTAGATGTTTTCGTTTTAACAGTATTTTTATGTTGTTTCCATGATAGATTATCGTCAATGAGAACACCCAAAAATTTTGCCTCACTAACTCTACAAATCACTGAATCCTCAACTTGAAATGGAACATCAATTGTTTTATTTCTATTACTAAATATCATATAATTTTTTTTTTTCAAGTTTAATGATAATTTGTTGAATTTTAACAAACTCCATCATTGACTCCAATAGTTGTTCAATACAGTATTAGTACCAGAACAAAAAATGTATCATCAGCAAAAAGAACGCATTTAAAGAGACCAGACACCTTAACCAAATCGTTTATATACAAGATGAACAACTTTGGACCAAGTACCGATCCCTGAGGAACTCCACATGTAATAGTACAGTGATCTGATTTCACATCATCCAACTGTACAAACTGTTTCCTGTTTTCCAAGTAACTACACGCCCATTGTAACGCCAATCCTCTGATGCCGTACTTATCAGAGAGTCAGAGAGTCTTTATTGTCATTTGCACCGCATGTGGTACATGAGATGAAAACGAGATTATGTACACGAGGTCCCAGTTACATCCAACAACAAATGAAAGAGAAAAACAGTAATAACATCTAGAACTAACTAAGAATGTAATTATGTAATTTATCAAGGAGAACACTATGATTAACAGTATCAAATGCCTTTTTTAAATCAACAAACACACTAACACAATATTGTTTGTGGTCAATAGCAGTAGTTACTTGTTCCATAAAGTCCATAAGTGCCATAGATGTAGAATATTTAGCTCTAAAACCATGTTGATTATTAGTTACAATATTTTGTTTTTCAATAAATTGGTCCAATCTGTTGTTGAATAGTTTCTCCAAGATTTTTGAAAACTGTGGTAACAGGGATATCGGTCTATAATTATTAAACACACATTTGTCACCACTTTTGAAAAGGAGCAACTTTAGCTACTTTCATTCTTTCTGGAAATACTCCCGTTGTAAAAGATAGATTACATATATATGTGAACAGTTCAATTACATGACTCATTATGTTTTCAACAAACGTCATATCCATATCCATCCAATTTTTGATTATTTTTTTTAAATCTGTAAACTTGTTGACTACTTTCATTATTTCTTCTTTATTAGTTCCATTCAAGAACATACTGTCTAAACAGCCGTCGATTAAATAGTTCACATTTTTATTCACTTTTGGAATCGTAGCTGCAAGGCTAGTTCCAACATTCACAAAGTACTGATTAAATCCAATAAAAATTTTGTTTTCATAGTTAATTTCACTGCGTGTACCTACAGGTGCTAGTGTGATAGTTTTCTTGTGTTTGATCAGCTTCCAAACAGTTCCTTTGCTCTACTTTCACTTTCAGGAGAAAACGGCAGTGAAGGGTCATGGCAGGCAGGTTATCTCTACCTGAGGAGGACCTCACCTGCTCTATATGCTGCTCCATCTTCAGGGACCCGGTGGTCCTCAAGTGCGCCCACAGCTTCTGTGGACCCTGTCTGCAGCAGTACTGGACTACTGGGAGGGAGCGGAGGCGTGACTGCCCCCTGTGCAGGACACAGAGCGTGGACGACCCTGTGCCCAGCCTGACCCTGAAGAACCTGTGTGAGTCCTGCGTGCAGGAGGAGAGTATGGATGAGGAAGAACCAGGGGCGGAGCTGTATTGTGATCCAGGGGTGTGCCCCCTCCACGGGGAGAGGATGAAGCTGTACTGCCTGTTGGACAAGGAGCCGATCTGTGTCGTGTGCCACACCTCGAGGAAGCACAAGCAGCACGACTGTTGTCCTATAAGTGAGGCACTTCTGGATGTGAAGGTGAAGAACAAGCCTGTCCTACAACCCTGGTTCTAACAAAGATGTGTTTCAATGCAAAACAAAATGGTACAGTTCTTAGAAAAATAAGGTCAGTTTGAATTGGATGGCAGTAACACGTTTTTAAAAAGTGAACTAAGGATCATGTTTCCTGCAGTGAACAAAAAAAGTCAGTAAACTTCTAGACAATGAGCTTGCACATCTACTACCTCTCCTGATGTGCAAGCTGCATACCAGTATGTCTGAAATACAAATGCACCCCCATACCATCAGAGAGGCAGCAGAGAACATGCAATCTGTGGTTTACATAAAGAATTTCAAATTCTCATTTGATCACAAGAGTTTTCCACTTTCCTTTAGTCCATTTTAAATTAACTTTCTTCTTTTCATGACCAAACTTTAAACTGCGTGTCTGAATGACACTGAGCCCATGCAGGGATGTCCAGAACAGAATCAGACCTGGTATTTTTTTTATTGGAGTACTGCCTAATGAGGATCACAGGCATCTAATAATGACTTTCAACCTTGTCCGGTGCACACAGTTTTGTCCAGTACTTGACATTTTTCTTGACATTATGAACTTTAGATGATTAGATGTTCAAAGGGTTTTCAGCTTCCTGTTAAGGAACATTATTCTGAAATTGTTCCACTACTTGTAGATTGCATGGCGAACCTCTGCCCCATCTTCTGAAAGATTCAGTTTCTGTAATAAATCAAATATACCCAGACATCTTACTGACCTGATGTTAAATAACCTAACTGGGGATTCCCTGAAGGCAGCCACCTATTATTATCCACCTGAAAAGGGTCTTGCTCTTCTATCAACTTTAATGCAGGACCAGCTTGGCATCGTAACGCGTGCCATTACTTTCATTGCTGTTTCAAGTTACCATGGCAACGTAATTTGCAAAGACGCCATTTTTCTCATTGAAACAAACTATAACTCAGCCATGTTTTAGAGTTTATTAAGATAAAATTTGGTGTGATGGTAGCTGAGCGCAATGCCACATAAATACTGAATTCAATTAAAAAATTAAAGATGGCTGCCATAGCTAAATTTTAACAGCTTTGCCTATTGTTACACTTGCAGAGCTGAAATTTGATGTGATAGTTGAGAACGTTCCCCATCACATACTGAATCAAAAATCCAAGATGGTCACCATAGCTTAAAAGAAAACATACTAAGGCATTGATCTTTTGCCACAATGAGCTGAAATTTGGTGTGGTGGTAGCTGAGAGCGAACCCCAACACATAGTACTGTCAAATAAAAATTTAACTTGGCTGTGATGTGGCAGTCTCTGTCAAAATTTCTCCAGGAACTTTCTACCAGTAGTTTCAATATACGGTACTTCTCCAGCTCTTTTCTTATTTACACCACTTTTAGAGCCTTCTATTGTCTTGTTCTTTTTGTTGTGCATAATTGCCCTCAAATTCAAAACAATTTCTTAATTTAAACATCTGATGTGTTTACTATGTTCCAGTATGAATACAATATGGGTTTATGATTGCAAATCGTTGCATTTAGTTTATATTTGTCCTATTTTACACAACCCTCCCAACTGTTTGGAACCGTTCTTCAATGTTTTTTTGTTTAAATACTTTCTGTTGTCACTCTTAACTATCTGTGCAGGAGAAGATAAAGTCTGCTCTGAGCTCGTTGCAAGAGAAAAAGGATTCATTTGAACAAATGAGAGGAAATTATGAAGACACAGTGGAACACATTCAGGTGACGTTCCTTTATTTTTAATATACGTTTCAAATCAGTTACCAAACTGCATCTTAAAGCAGAGATATTTTCCAGGTCCAGGCGCAATTCGTGGAAGGGCGGACCCGTGAGGTGTTTGAAAAACTCCATGACTTCCTTCGTGCCGAAGAAGAATCCAGAATGGAGGCGCTGAGGAGGGAGGCGGAGCAGAAGACCGTAGATGTGAGGCAGAGGATTGAGGAAATTGGGGCAAATATATCGTCCATGTCTGAAACCATCAGAGTTTTGGAAGAGGAATTGGCTTCGGAGGACATCTCTGTACTTCATGTATGTTTTATCATAATAGAACTGTACAAATAGTGTTGCTTTTGATTATTAAAACAACTTTTCTAATTTTTTTTTCAGAAATCCGGCAGTACACTGGCAAGGTATGTTGAAGTATTTCCTGTTTATACGTTTTGTTTTCTTCACAACATCTGGTTCTAATTTCTGCAGAGCAAACAATCCATTTGAAGATCCAGTCATGGCTGCTGGAGCGCTCATAGATGTGGCCAAATATGTTGGCTCTTTAACATTCCAAGTGTGGGAAAAGATGCAGAAAATGGCCAAATACAGTGAGTTCATGTTGTTTTAAATCCTAGAAACTTCAGATTCAAGCTAATGTATTTTTCACCTATAAGTCACACATTTTTTGCATAATTTGCATGCCCTGTGACATACGCCGAAGTGACATATTTATGTTTTTGTTTTTTATTTTCCCATATTTATAAACAAATTTTGGCTGAGATATGACCGTTTTCATTCATTCTGACTGAAAATATTGAGCACTACCTATTTCAGCCGCTAGATGGCACTTGAGTAGTATGGCATGCTGTTGTGTCATGTAATAGGTAAAAGTGGCTATGTCTGCCTGGAGCAACCGTCAAATCAGTTTCATTTCGCTGCGCCACCCCGGTGAAATGCAGCTAATTTGACCATTAAAGTGCATTTATTAAGTAAAAGTTCAACTGAGACACACTTTTGATACGTTGAGTAAACAAATACTGTACAGGTAGTCCCAGACTTACGAGCGAGTTGCGTTCCTACGAGTCGCTCGTAAGACGAAAATTCGTACGTCGGAACACGAAACACGTGTTCTCGTAAGTCCGGATTTTTGGTCGTAAGTCGGAAAATTTATGCTAGCGCTACTACGAACACTCGTTTTTCATCACAATGTTCATACTAATAATAAATAATAATAATAAATTCAATTTATACCGCACTTTTCATTAATAAAAATCTCAAAGTGCTACAACAATAAAAACAAGTGATAAAATCAAATAAAATCAATAATGGTATTAACTAAGATTAAAAACAGAATCATGTGGAGGCAGAATAGGCCTGCTTAAAAAATAAATAAATAAATAAATAAAACAAGTGATAAAATCAAGTAAAATCAATAATACTATCAACCAAGATCAAAGATAAAATCATGCGGGGGCAGAATAGGCTTGCTTAAAAAGAAAAGTCTTTAAACCGCTTTTAAAGTCAACCAGTGACTGTGGAGCTCTCAGGCAGTCAGGAAGGGAGTTCCATAGGCGGGGGGCAGCCACACAGAATGCCCTGTCTCCCATGGTCCTTAATTTGGTTCGTGGAATGTGAAGTAGATTACTGTTCTGTGATCGTAGAGACCGGGTGGATGAATATGGTGCAAGAATGTCCTTTAGATAGTCAGGTGAAGTTCCATGTAAGCATTGATGTGTAATGAGAGCAGTTTTGTATTGAATTCTGTAGGTGACAGGAAGCCAATGGAGGTTATGGAGAATGGGTGTAATATGTTCAAATTTACGAACTCTCAATAAAATCCTTGCTGCACTGTTTTGAATGTATTGAAGTTTCTGAAGGTTTTTGCCAGGGATTCCAATAAACAGGGAGTTGCAGTAGTCGAGCCTGGAGGAGACAAAGGCATGGACGAGTTTCTCAGCATCAGGAAAAGTCAGAGATGGGCGAAGTCTGGAGATGTTTCGAAGATGGAAGAAGCAGGTTTTAAACAGATGCTTAATGTGATTTTCAAATGTAAGATGAGAGTCCATTTTTATTCCAAGATTTGTAACAGAGGTGGAGAGGGGGATGTCTTGACCAGAGAAGGAGATTGTTGTTAAAGTTGATGTTTGTATCTGGTGAGGGGTGCCAATCATCAGTCTTGGAGCAGTTTAATTGAAGAAAGTTCTG
>JBBPBX010112210.1:0-10625 GCA_038048925.1 Garcialebias charrua
CACAGAATTTGTTGATGTATGTGCTGAAAAGGGTTGGACCAAAAATGGAGCCTTGGGGAACACCTTTGCCAATGGGTAGTGGGTCTGACAGGTGCCCCTCCCCTCACTTATTATTATGTTTTCCCAGAACAGTTGCTTTTGAACCAAGTTATGCAACGCTCTGACAGACTGATGCCTCTTAAGGCTGAGTTGGACTTGCGCTTTGGTTGGCAGGCTGGCGCGCGCGCGCGCTGCGCGTGCACTGTGCCGTGCGGCGAAATGCGTTTACAGTGTCGCCTCTGTGTTTATAGTTGTCGCACGGCGGCGCATGGCAAAGTGCTGTTCTTTTACAGACCAGCAGGTGGCAGTACCCTCTAAAACCTGTGCATATGTTGCAAGAAAGGTGTAGAAGAAGAAATCTACCGTAGAAGAAGAACTGTTTGAAATCACACAACAAAAACAAATAGCTTTCCGCTCGCGTGCTGAACTGTTGTCTTTATTTGCGGTTTTAATGCATGGAGTCAGCGGAGGAGAAAGCGATCACGTGACTTTTGGCGAAAAAACAAAAGAAAAGTCCGACTCCAGATCAGGAACGAAGGAGAATTTAATACATTTTGTGTCACAAAACATTCCTCCATGCGTCGCGACTCCGTCTCCACGACCACAGCGGCGCAAACAGCTGCAGGCTCCGGCGTGAAGAGGGTGAAGGCTGTCGGTGGGGACCTGTCAATCAAATCGTAGCGCCCACCGCGCGCGGAGGCTTGCAGAGTTTCAAAAATTCAGAGGTGCACGACACGCGCTAATCCTATGCGCGGAGCCAACGCGCAGGGGCGGGGACTGTGAAATTGCGTCACTTTTGGAGCGCGCACCCTCGCGCGGTGCGCGACGCGTCAAGTATGAATCTAGCTTTAGCCTTCCCAGCAAGATGCAGTGGTTTGCAGAGTCAAAGGCCTTAGCTAGGTCAAGCAAGATGGCAGCACATGACTCTTTCTTATCACTCACACAGACTACCGGTATGTCATTCACAACCTTAAGTGGGGCAGTGATACAACTGTGCCCAGATTTAAATCCCAACTATAACGGATTGACAACATTGTGTGTTTCCAAATGGTCAATAAGTTGTTTATTGATTACCGTATTTTCCGGACTGTAGGTTGCACCTTTTTGCCTAATTTACATGCCCTGCGACTTATAGAGAGGTGAGACTTGTTTATGGGGTTTTTTCCCATATTTTTAGACCAGTTTTTGGCTCAGATATGACAGTTTTTCCATTTTGGCAAAAATGGTGCAGTACCACTTTCGGCCGCTAAGGGTGCAGTACCACCTTTGTCCGCTAGGGTACACCAACCATTCCCACCTCATGTGTCCGACGAGAGCCTCCTCTGGACGGACTCAGTCTGTCGCAGCCCGGCCTCCTGCTCTGGAGGTATGAACTAGCTAATTCGCTGTTAGCTCAGTGTTTGTTAGCAAAATAGGTCAAGAACCACAGGACAGATTTTGATCAAACTTACAGAACGTAATCACTACATGAATATTTACAACTGATTAGCTTTATGAGATGTTTGAGATAAAATTCGATGTTTTATAGACGTAAATGTGTTGCGGTTAGCTTAGTTGATTTTTCCTTGTACGTTTGAGCAAATAGCTCATAAACCACACAGCAGATTTTTTTTCAAACTTACAGAAAGTAATCACTAGATGTACATTTACAAACTGTTAGCTGTTGGAGTTATTTGAGATAAAATTCAATGTTTTATAGACGTAAATGTGTCGCAGTTAGCTTCGTTGTTTTTCCGTGTACTTTTTCAAAGCGAAAAAATTTAAATCCAGCAGATTTGAACATTACGTGAATTTATTAAGGAACGGTTAAGCTAAGACACATGTTTACTATAATTTTCAGCAAACAAATAATTGTTTTTACCGTGTTAATCTTGTGAAAAGTCCTGCCGTGCATGCTTCTGTGGTCGTCATTTTCAGCAGGGCAAATGACGCGCTGACGCGTCGCGTAGCGGTGACGCATAATAGATGCAACTTATATAAAGGTGCGACCTGTTTATGGATTTTTCCAATTTATTGACAATAATTGGACAAAGCGACTTATATAAAGGTGCGACCTATAGTCCAGAAAATACTGTATCTTTTCAAGGATTTTTTGAAACACATGGCAGGATGGAGATGTGTCTGTAGTAGCTTAAAGGCTGAGTTAGACTTTCGCTTTGGTCCGCAGGCTGGAGCGCGCGCGCCGCGCGTGCACTCAGCCGTGCGGCAAAATGAGTTTATAGTGTCGCCTCTGTGTTTATGGTTGACGCACGGCGGCGCATGGCAAAGTGCTGTTCTTTTACCGACCAGCAGGTGGCAGTACCCTATCAAACCTGTGCATATGTTACAAGAAAGGGTGTAGAAGAAGAAATCTACCGTAGAAGAAGAACTGTTTGACGTCACAACACAAACAAAATGGCTTCCCGCTCGCTTCATTCTTGAACTGTCTTTATTAGAGGAGCAAATTATAATAGAACAACAGTTATTGTGTCTTGCAATTTTAATGAGACGAAGAAGACGCAGAAGGAGATGGTATGTTCGGCCATTACACTCTCAGAGACGTACTGGTGGGGAATATAACATGCTGGTGATGCCGATGCGGAGAATTGACGAAGAAATGCACTTCAGTTACTTCCGCATGTCTGCACGCCGATTTGATGACCTGCTACATCGTATTTCGCCTTTCATACGACATGGAAGGACCCACAGCAGCCCTGTGACATTACCCGAGCGTTTGGCAGTGACTTTAAGAATCCTGGCTTCAGGTAGCAGCCAGAAAAGTGTAGCAGCCAGCTACAAACTTGGTGCAACTACGGTTTCCCTGATAGTCTCTGAGGTGTGCCAAGCTATATTGTATATTGCTATATGTATTTGAATGTTAAATGATTTTAAATAAAATGAAACTACATTGAAATATCCACTTCAGCTTTCCGTCTGTTTTGTTTGCATATTGTATTTACAAAGCCACTAACAGTTGTATTACATAAAATTTGGTATGAAAGACTTTTTTATAATTGTAAGAACATTAGATGTTAGAATTATTTGGAAACCTGAAATGGCATTGTAAATATAAGTCCCATATTGCATTAAAATGAAGCATTGCTACCTGACACGAAAAATCTCAATGTGTAGTAGCCTTTATTTCACCAGGAATGTGAAGTGGAATGTGGAGAAACCTGTAGAAATAGTGTTTTGATTTTAATGTGTGCAAAAATTGCATGCTGTCTAAAAATAATTGATAAATGTGTAATTATGCATTACAAATGTATCATTTGAATCAAAGTCAAGTCAAAGTCAGCTTTATTCTCAAAACAGTAATATGTACAGGACATACACAGGATTGAAATTGCATTTCTCTCTGTCCCTCAGTGCAACAATAACTATTTAAACACTAAAACATTTAATAAACATAAAATGAAATAAAGTGTAATACTGTCCTGAGTTTTTGCATAGTACTTTTTCATAGTAGTATAAAAGTATAAAAAGTTTTCACCAACATTTAATAAACATAAAATGAAATAAAGTGTAATACTGTCCTGAGTTTTTGCATAGTACTTTTTCATAGTAGTATAAAAGTATAAAAAGTTTTCACCAACACCAACTGAGTGAGCTGATGCTAGGGCTGTCGCTTCTGCTACTGCTGCTTGACCCTGGCAAGTGTCGAGGTGGTACGGGTATGGGCACCGTTGGACAGGGAGGAATTGGCGTGGAGGACCTGCGCAGAGGAAAACACCCTGCATTTGAAGTACTGCCAGTTTCATGGCCAGTAGGCGTGAGGTTGTGAGAGACGATGGGTGTGATGTACTCATGGTCGATGGTGGTGACGGTCTGGTCCATGGGGGTGAGGGTCTGGTCGATAGGGGTGAAGGTCTGGTCCATGGGGGTGACGGTCTGGTCGATAGGGGTGAAGGTCTGGTCGAATGGGGTGAAGGTCTGGTCATGGGGTGAGGTCTGGTCGAATGGGGTGAAGGTCTGGTCGAATGGGGTGACAGTCTGGTCGAGGCACCATGTATCGTCCTGTGCTTGGCTCTGTGGTGTTTCTTCAGGCTAAAAAACAGACATTGACATCCATCAGTACAAAATGAAACGGTAACGGATACAATGCACATATATGTTAAATAAAAACAAATGTTTGTGTAACTGTTAGCTTAATAAACAGAAGGTGAAGCATCAACACACACACAGGCTAAATTTGTTTACAGTTGAGGTGTGCAGATCTAAAATGGTTATTTCCACTATTTCACATTTACTGGTCAGCAGCTTGATTTATATTTTCATTAAGCCATGTTTTGGTCATTCATTCTCACAGTTTATTGTTTATATCAATGACGACAAAGGGGAAACAACACGGCAGGCTGCACAGCATGGCCTGCTGTATTCCATGCTAAGCTAGCTGTAATAAAAGCAGTACTAACTTTTTTTTTCTTTCATTTTTACCTCTTTTTCCATATTTGTGTCCTTTTCTCTGTGTTTTATAAAACTCGACAGCCAACTCAGCTCCACAACGAGGATTGGCACCGGTTTGTTGGTGCCAGGATCGCCACTTCTGATCACCCTCTTTTTGGCCTTCACGAAGCGATCCCGCATGTTTTTCTTCCTCCTTCTGCATCGCTTCTGCAATCTCCTTCCATGAACTCTGTGCCAGTTGCACATCTTTGTGTTCTCTCATAGAGGGATCATACAAATGGCGATACATGCGGATGAGTTCAGCCAGAGCAGCTTCGAAAGCGTCCATCTTGTTTTGAGCCCAGTCCGTACGTCACTGAGCGCGGCGCGCGCTCTAGGCTTGCGGAGTTTCAAAAATTCAGAGGTGCACGGCACGCGCTAATCCCCTGCGCGGGGCCAACGCGCAGGGGCGGGGACTGTGAAATTGCGTCACTTTTGGAGGGCACACCCTCGCGCGCTGCGCGACGCGTCGACTATGAATCTAGCTTAAGTCAGCATTGTCACCTCTTTTGAACACTGAGGGGACTGCAGCAGATTTCCATTTCTGGGGGAACACTCCAGTTTGCAGTGATAGATTTAATACGTTTCAGATGGGGACTGTGATAACTGTGGATCTAAACTTTGATGTCAGAGCAGCAAAGTTACAAGGAGCATCTTCACCAAAACAGATACACTCTGTCTTTCCTTCATTTAAAAACAGAACATTTTGGTGAAGGGACTATTTGCTGTTGGCAAAACAACCAAGAAAATTTGGGTTGATTACCTTCATGGGGAAATAAATCAGTAAGTCATCCACACAGCAGTGAAAAGAAAATTGCTGTTTGTCAAAAACTGATCCAAGTGGCAGCATAAAAAATAGAAGAAAAAAAGAGGACCAAGAATAGAGCCCTGCAGAAACACCACAAGAAAGAGAGGCAGTAAAGTAAGACAAATTACCCATTAGGACAGAGAAAGGTCTGTTAGTCAAGGAGGTGAACCACTTGAGTGCGGAACCAGATATGCCAACACAGTGGTTAAGATGAGACAGAAGGACAGCATGGTCAACCTATTTATTGTTAAAATTATTTGGATAATAATATTGGTAGTTTATAGATATACTGTATTGTAGTTTATGTGGTTTAGAATACAGTAGTTAGTAACACACAAACCCTAGCCACACTTATACAAGTATTATCGACTTCACAATTTTATACCAAAACTAATCTTATGGTGTGCTCACACCGAGCAGCGTTTTTACCTCCAAAGCTTCCAGCCTCCATGTAAAGTCAATGGTGGACGCACTTCCAGGCACCTCCTGGCGTCTGGCGTCAGGTCGCGTGCGTGTTGAGCGTGCTGAGTAGCGTTTTTTCGTGCACGTGAACCGGCTTCCACCTCCAAACCGAGCATTCAACATGTTGAAGATTTCGCGGTTCAAACTTTCAAACGCCGCTCAACTCCACCTGATTGGTTGGTGTGTCAACCAATCAGGGAGAGTCGGGGGGCAGAAGAGAGGGGGCAGTGGGAGAGTCCCTATGTGACGCGGAAACGAGGGTGCGCGCGCACTATGTGACGTATTGTTTGTCGGAAAAAAAAAGAAAAGACTCGCGAGCTCGTGGACTATGGAAGAGAAACTCATTGTAGCTGTGTGTTCGCGACAATTCCTTCACGACCAGTCAAGTCTGCTCGACAGAGACGGAAATAAAAGGCTCCTCGCCTGGCGGAGTGCACTCTGTATACCGGTAAGCTCCTCCCACACCCCGTCGCCACAGCAACGAAGCCGCCGCAACACTACAGTTTGGACAACACTGGGTAGCGCGTCCACTTCCGTGCGTGAGGAGCGTTTTCGGAGGTAAAAACGCTGCTCGGTGTGACCACACCATTAAGGCCGAGATACACTTGAGCGTCCTCAGGTACGCCACTCTACGCGCGCATATTGTGCGCATGTGTTTTGCTGCTATACTTCATAAACTACTGTATTCAGCTTTAAAAAGCTCACGTTCTCCTTGTTGTAATATGAGCAGCTGCGCACGGAGGGACTCAACTGAGCTCGCTGATTGGTCACTTGCTGACACGCCTACTGAAATGATTGACAGACAGCTTTCTCAGTCAGCTCATGTAGCTCCTTGAAGACCGCGGCGGTGTTCATGCGGTGTTTCTACTATATATGTTGTAAAAAGTTCTCTCAGAAATAAAAATAATAACAGGGAGTGCTTTTCCTGCAGCACACAGCCCACCAGGGATATTTAAAACATCGCGCACCCAGGTAGGACCTGAATTCATTCATTTCATTCATGGAGTGAACGGAGGAAGAAGTGATTACTTGACTTTAGGCAAAAAAACAAAAGAAAAGGCCCGATCAGCGATAAAGAAGGGGAATTTATTTCATTTGTGTAACATACAAAACAGTCCGGCGCCGGGGAAGTTTATGGTCAGACACCGCGTATTGCGCACGCGGACGTAAAAAAAAAGCTTTGCGCGTACATGCCCTGAGGGGCTACGCGGGGCTACGCTTTTGCCTTGACGTACGTACGCTGCGTATAGGCGTATCGTGAGGACGCTCGAGTGTATCTCGGCCTTAGATGAGAGAAGTCCTAGCTACAGGTTCAGAGGAAGTGTAACTCTTGGGGATGGACTCTCATGAAATATCTTTCTTTCAAAAGAGATACACGTACAACAAAATAAAAATGGGTACAAGATGAATTACAGATCACAAAGGTTTCCTGCTTCACATTAGTTCTCCTGTAACAGATTCAGGCCAGTGCAGGGTCACATGGCTGACAGACAGTTAGGCAGAGGTTGTATAGAGGAGGATAGACAGGTGATGGATCAGCACGTTAACAGCTTGCCACTCCTTTCCTAACTGCCACAAATCTCTCCCATTGCCTCAGAAATTCAGGCTTCACTGGCTCCTGGCAGACCTGCAGGCACCGCCGGACCCACACATGAGCTTTTATCAGCCACGGCCCAGATGGCACCACAGTGCTCAGTCCTGACACCTCCACTGATGAGAAGGAAGGAGGGCAGGGAAAAAAACAGGCTGGGGGATGAGAAGTGTTTGTAGAAAATGTGTGTGTGGGCAGTCGAGGAAAAGCTAGAGCACATTTGCCTTTTACTGTAGAAATGAAAAAAACTTCTAATATTGTTAGTTAAAGGACTGGAATGTAACTTAAGACCCAAGTATTTTATTCTTTTAGTACCATCAAAGCCTGTGACATGGCACGAGGACAACTCGTATACTCACTTGACTAGGTTTTCAAGATTTTTCTGGTTTATAAAATATTAACCACATGCCCCATTGGATAATACTGTAATCAACTAAGGTAAGATATTCATAAACTTTTGATTTACTCCTGTCATTAACAAGATCAGCAAAGTGCGGGCAGTCGTTTAAAGTGATAATCAGATCTACCAGTTCTTATGAACTTGAATCATAAAGTGTAAAGAAAGTTCAGTAAAGTTTCTGTTAAATAGAACAAGTGGTACATTGATGTCCCTCATTACAGAGGGATTTGAATAGTGAATGTTTGTAGTTTTGAGATTAGTGAACTTTCATGTTTTTGGTGCAATGGTTACACTGAAGAACACAGGGATTTATTTGGGATATCTGCAATATCGCGTGGACATCGGGAGAAGTTCCCTTGGATTGGCAGACTGGGGTGGTGGTTCCCCTATTCAAAAAGGGGGACTGTAGGGTGTGTTCCAACTATAGGGGGATCACACTCTTAAGCCTCCCTGGTAAGGTCTATTCAGGGGTTCTGGAGAGGAGGGTCCGTCGGATAGTCGAACCTCGGATTCAGGAGGAGCAATGTGGTTTTCGTGCTGGTCGTGGAACACTGGACCAGCTCTACACCCTCAGCAGGGTCCTGGAGGGTACGTGGGAGTTTGCCCAACCAGTTTACATGTGCTTTGTGGACTTGGAAAAGGCATTCGACCGCGTCCCTCGGGGGGTTCTGTGGGGGTACTCCGGGAGTATGGGGTACCAGGCCCATTGATATGGGCTGTTAGGTCCCTGTACGACCGGTGTCAGAGCTTGGTCCGCATTGCCGGCAGTAAGTCAGGCTCGTTTCCAGTGAGAGTTGGACTCCGCCAAGGTTGCCCTTTGTCACCGATTCTGTTCATAACTTTTATGGACAGAATTTCTAGGCGCAACCAAGGTGTTGAGAGGATCCGTTTTGGTGGCCTTAGAATCGCTTCTCTGTTTTTTGCAGATGATGTGGTCCTATTGGCTTCATCAGATCGTGATCTACAGCTTTCGCTGGAGCGGTTTGCAGCCGAGTGTGATGCGGCCGGGATGAGGATCAGTTCCTCCAAATCCGAGGCCATGGTCTTGAGCCGGAAAAGGGTAGCATGCCCTCTCCGGGTCGGGGAGGAGGTCCTGCCCCAAGTGGAGGAGTTTAAGTATCTCGGGGTCTTGTTCACGAATGAGGGAAAACTGGAGCGTGAGATCGATAGGCGGATAGGTGCAGCGTCCGCAGTGAAGCGGGCGCTGTACCGGTCTGTCGTGGTGAAGAGAGAGCTGAGTCAAAAGGCAAAGCTCTCAATTTACCGATCGATCTACGTTCCCACCCTCATCTATGGTCATGAGCTTTGGGTTGTGACCGAAAGAACGAGATCTCGGATACAAGCGGCTGAAATGAGTTTTCTCCGCAGGGTGGCTGGACTCTCCCTTAGAGATAGGGTGAGAAGCTCAGTCATCCGGGAGGGACTCGGAGTAGAGCCGCTGCTTCTCCACATCGAGAGGAGCCAGTTGAGGTGGCTCGGGCATCTGGTTAGGATGCCTCCTGGACGCCTCCCTGGTGAGGTGTTCCGGGCATGTCCCACCGGGAGGAGACCCAGAGGAAGACCCAGGACACGCTGGAGGGACTATGTTTCTCGGCTGGCCTGGGAACGCCTTGGGATTCCCCCAGAGGAGCTGCTTCAAGTGGCTGGGGAGAGGGAAGTCTGGGCCTCCCTACTTAGGCTTCTACCCCCGCGACCCGACCCCGGATAAGCGGACGAAAATGGATGGATGGATGGATGGAAACAGATTTGCCGACTCAGTTCTGACGTAGCGAACATTCACGTCATGTGACTGATCAGCTGTTTCCGCTGTAACATCGCTAAAACTAGTTGGCATGACAGAATAAATACAAATTGCCCAATAGCACCACATTCCTGAAATATTCTCTCCATTTAGCCGAGATGTGTGGTTGCCAACCGCTACTTCCTGTTTACTGTAGACATGCGTAATGCTGACGTCTGACATAATGCCGCTTTGCGTGGCCTGGTGGATTCGCTTCAAGTCAGTTGATGGAAACACTTCTGATTCGCATTAATTTTTATGTACATTTTTGCAAATTTTCAAAAATTCGCTCAAAATTCAAATTTAAAATAAACGGAAACACGGCTAATGAAGGACAAGCAAATTTGGACCCTCTTGACACTAGACGACAACAACGTAACACTCTACACCACCGAGGGGGCCTTCAGGAGAAGAAACCAGGAATCTAAACTTAATGTAAGAAGATAAATAAAAATACAAATTCCTATTATTTACACCAGAACAACCCTATATAGAGCAGACATCTATATCATGAGTTCAGATATTAGCATTCCGTGTAAGCAATGCAGCAGCAACTTCAAAAAAGGTAACAGACTCTCCCAATTTCATTCTCCTGCTTCTCCTCACCGTTCCACTTTGCGATTGTTTAGATCAATTTTGCAGTGGATAATTTCTGCTGCGCTGCTCGCTACCCTGCCATGAAATTGACACTAAGGTTGCCTCCAGTTTGCAGGAGAGAGAAAAGGAGGAGGAGGAGGAGGAGAGATAATGGAAGACAGAGAAAGACCGGGAAGGGACTGAGCCCCCACAGGCGGTACATTGTAGTTAAAGCAGAAATAATCAGCTGCATCACAGAAATATGAAGAGGGACACGCAAAAGGAACAAGGGAGAGTTGAAGACTGAAGAACTCTCCATACACGTTAATACATCTGGAGATCACTGGAGATCCAAAGATGTCACACTGAGGACAGCAGCACTGTCAGAAAGCATCATTGTTTCAGACCAGGAGCTCCACAGCTCTGTGAGATGCCTCTAAAGGCAAGAGGAAAGAACACGACTCACGTGGTTAACACACACTGACAGCACACCGAGTCAAGACGTTTCTGTGCTTGCTGGGTGCACACAGGTATTTACTGAACA
>JBBPBX010112211.1:0-10625 GCA_038048925.1 Garcialebias charrua
TGAGACACGTTTACAAAAAAACAGTTTTAGTTTCCATTTGTATTTATAAATACTTTTAAAATACTTTGTAAAAAGATGTAAAAAGATTAAATAATTAAAGTTCTAGTCCAGACCCAGGTGTGTGGCTAATTACCCACACCCCTGACATGTGTTCAGGGACCGCATCCCAAACTATTTGTTGTTGAGAAGTCCAGTGAAGCAGCTACAGACATCTGAAGATGGTCAAATGTAGTACTGTAGTCTGGAGAAACCAAACAGCAATGGTCCTCCATTGAGCCAGAACAATGGTGATTTCAATGGAGACAACAGTAGTGATCTTCCGTAGAGTCAAAGCAGCAGTGGTCCCAACTTCAGCAAAAGGACCTATAAAATTCAGTCAACTAATCACCAATAGTGGTAATTTTGAAGCTGACAATGAGATTTTTTTTTTTTTTTTGCAACTCGGGTGTGGGAGGAGTTCGGAGAGGCCATGGAGAATGACTTCCGTACGGCTTTGAGGCGATTCTGGTCCACCATCCGGCATCTCGAGGGGGAAAGCGGTACGCTACCAACACCATTTATGGTGGGGATGACGTGCTGTTGACCTCAACTCGGGATGTTGTGAGTCGGTGGGCAGAATACTTCAAAGACCTCCTCAATCCTACTGGCATGTCTGAGACGAGCTGGTCTGAGCAGCTCAGTGCTCAACTCCTTCTACAGGTGTGCAGTGGAGAGCATCCTGTGCTCCAGCATCAACGTGTGGCATGGAGGCTGCACAGCTGCAGAAAGAAAAGCTCTACAGAGAGTGGTGAAGGCTGCACAGAAGTCTGTTGGAGTCAGTCTCCCCACCATCACAGACATTTACACCTCCAGATGCAGAAAAAGAGCCACCTGCATCATGAAAGACCTCACTCACCCAGCACACTCACTTTTTGCCCCACTCCCCTCAGGACGGAGGTTGAGGAGCATCAAATGTAGAACCACTAGACTGAGGAACAGCTTCTACCCAGAGGCTGTCAGACTCATGAATAAATAAATATTAAGAATAAACACTGCAAAATATCACATCATGCTGATGCCGATCTGTTTCTTGTTGCTGTGTTCATCTGTGACCATCTGCTCATAATGACTCATGTTCGTGCTGTTGTTTATAATGATGTTTTTCTACTACATTAGGGCTTAGTGTATTACTAGCTGATGTTTCTCTTAGTTAATCCTAGATGTTATTACTGTTTTTCTCTTGCATTTGTTGTTAGATGTAACTGGGACCCTATGTACATAATCTCGTTTTCATCACATGTACCACATGCGGTGCAAATGACAATAAAGACTCTCTGACTCTGACTCTGATGTCTTACACCGAGGAAGCGGAGCTTGTGGATTTTGGGTCGGGCTCTCCAAGGTCACGGGTACTCTCCAAGCATTCACCGGGCAGGGGAACGGTTCACGAGGGCGACTCGGACGTCATCGCGTTCGGCCCATCGTTTCGATCGCAACGAGCCCACCCGTGCCTTCCTAGGCCACTCCTATGGTCCGCAAGACCCCCTGAGGCCTCTCTCAGGCTTCGTTTTACGGCCTTCTGCGTCTGGTACATAGAACGGCACCAAGGAGTCACGGGAGTCCGTTTGGCTCCGGAACTGGATGTGGAAAGTCTAATTTCCAGCAAACTGTGTTTGGTTTCCAAGGACAGCTTTAGAGCATGAAAAGTAGACCTCTCTTTCTTGACCTTTTCACTCCTGGACCCCTAGAACCACAGAAATTGCACCCTGAGGTCTGCAGGAAAAAGGGTCACAAAACGGCACCAGCGGGTCACCAGTTGTACTTTCAAAGAGTGAACCTTGGGCCTTATACTTTGGAGTGCGTTTGGGCCCTGTGATTCGCATAGGAACCTTCGATCTGGGCAAGCTTGATGCCGTTGGAAAGGTCTTTTTAAGACGAAGAGAATGAGCCCAAGCTCGTCTTGATGACCCCTTCCTCGGCCCCACAATTAACCCGCAAACTTGGAGCTTTAGGCCCATTGACTTACATTACGTTTATGTCTGTGTTCATCGTGCCGCCACGGGCTACAGGAATTGACCAGAGCCACAAAACTATAGAATCTGGTAGAAAGAGTTACACTTGAAAGATCCTGTCAATTTGGTGGTGCTAGGTCAAAGTTAAGGTACCTTCATTAACTTTTGAACAAGCAGAGGCCTGTGGACAATTCCCACCCATTTTTACACCTTCTGCAGCCTGTATCTCCCTGTAGGAAGCAAGGAACTGGACCAAACTTGCTGTAGATGTAGATCAGGACAAGCCGCATCTACCCTGAAAATTTGGGCTTCCTACATGTACGTTAAGACCCTCAAACGGCCCCGCAAAGGCCGGTCAGGTGTAGTTTTTGTGAAAAATAGTGTTGCAGAAAAAAATTCTTAACTCAGGACCCCGAAGGTGTAGAGACTCCAGATTTGAATCAGATGTACATGGAATAAGCCCTAAAAGAGTGTGAAAGTTTTGTGTACGTACGTGCACGGGAAGGGGTCCAAATTTACAAAATATGTTCAGAAAAGGCAGTTTTTGGGGGCCAAAAGTGTTTAAGTTCCTAACTCGGGGCCGAAAGCGGTTAGGGACCCCAGATTTGAGGTGTCAACATTGGGGGGAGGGTGGAACACATCCATCTTGTCATTTTTTTCATAACTCTTTTTTCATGTTTCCAGCCTGTGGTCACGAATGGGGTAATGTTCGGATTCCCACAGAGTGTTTTGCAAGGTTCTGATGACTATCCCAATTCATTTTTTTTAGAAAAGTGCTAGGAGGTTGATTTTTGAGTATGTTGATCTCAGGCTCAAGACGAACGCGGGGGACTTAGTCCCGTGCGCCTCGGGCCCTTGGGTCCCCCGTAGCGGCCCCCCAAATGCTGGAAAAACCCTAAAAATCTAGGGTTGACATTTTTTGAACTGTCGGTCCGATTTCCACCAAACATACATGGATCTTCACGTCTCGGGGCCCTCTTTAACATATGTCAGAGCCAGGGGCCTGGGGCCCTTACGGGGCCAACTTTTTTCAGAGGCCACGTTGAGCAACGGGACCAAGACGGTTGGGTTCGGGGTGTAAAACTATGTGTGCTTATCTATTTTGATGGTAATATTTGTGTTTCGGGGGTCTCTGGAACATAGCAATTTGTGGCCCTTGAGAGGGACAAAGACCGGTACTAAGGGAGCACGGGCAATGCATTTTAGCAGGTTACCCCATGCTTGTTGGCCATTTTAGGGGTTTAGGCTGAAGCTGGATGGCCTAAACTTTTTGGGTTCTGTCAGACCATTTATATGAAAGTGTCCTAAAAGTTTCAGCTTTGCAGCTACTTCGTGGCTAGAGCTAATAGCTTAAAAGTGGTATTTAGGCCCCTGAGAGGTGCATAAACCAGGACTAAGGGGGCATGGCACAACCCTCTTCCCAAAAACTGCTATTTCTAAGCATATTTTGCACATTTTGCAAACTAAACATGCATGTACATGCATGAATCACACACTCAAGTGTCAGGCCTTATCCCATCTTTATGGTAACGTTGGTCTCAAGTCTGTACTCATCCCGTGAGCCGAGATATGATCAAAAACAGGCCTTAATTGACTTGAACTTTGGCCTAGTTACATGGGGAAAGTAGTAGCTGCTCGCTGACTGAGCGCTGGCAGAGCCCTTTTATAGGGCTCTGCGCTCTAGGACAGGTGGGGGCGTGGGTTAGGGTCCAAAACTCCGCCCCTTCTGTTCTCTGATTGGTCCGGTCAAAAATCGGCCGGAGAAATCGTTGTTAATGGGAGAAATCCCAGACTGTGCAGTGAAGGGAAATGAGAATTGAGCGGAGCTGTGCAGGAATGGCGAGGGCAAGGCTACCCTGGTAAGGTCTATTCAGGGGTTCTGGAGAGGAGGGTCCATCGGATAGTCGAACCTCGGATTCAGGAGGAGCAGTGTGGTTTTCATCCTGGTCGTGGAACACTAGACCAGCTCTACACCCTCAGCAGGGTCCTGGAGTGTGCGTGGGAGTTTGCCCAACCAGTTTACATGTGCTTTGAGGACTTGGAGAAGGCATTCGACCGCGTCCCTCGGGGGGTTCTGTGGGAGGTACTCCGGGAGTATGGGGTACCAGGCCCTTTGAGATGGGCTGTTAGGTCCCTGTACGACATGTGTCAGAGCATGGTCCGCATCGCAGGCAGTAAGTCAGGCTCGTTTCCGGTGAGAGTTGGGCTCCGCCAAGGTTGCCCTTTGTCACCGATTCTGTTCATAACTTTTATGGACAGAATTTCTAGGCGCAACCAAGGTGTTGAGAGGATCCGTTTTGGTGGCCTTAGAATCGCTTCTCTGTTTTTTGCAGATGATATGGTCCTATTGGCTTCATCAGATCGTGATCTACAGCTTTCGCTGGAGCGGTTTGCAGCTGAATGTGATGCGGCCGGGATGAGGATCAGTTCCTCCAAATCCGAGGCCATGGTCTTGAACCGGAAAAGGGTAGCATGCCTTCTCCGGGTCGGGGAGGAGGTCCTGCCCCAAGTGGAAGAGTTTAAGTACCTCGGGGTCTTGTTCACGAATGAGGGAAAACTGGAGCGTGAGATCGATAGGCGGATAGGTGCAGCGTCCGCAGTGAAGCGGGTGTTGCATCGGTCTGTCGTGGTGAAGAGAGAGCTGAGTCAAAAGGCAAAGCTCTCAATTTACCGATCGATCTACGTTCCCACCCTCATCTATGGTCATGAGCTCTGGGTTATGACTGAAAGAACGAGATCTTGGATACAAGCGGCTGAAATGAGTTTTCTCTGCAGGGTGTCTGGACTCTCCCTTAGAGATAGGGTGAGAAGCTCAGTCATCCGGGAGGGACTCGGAGTAGAGCCGCTGCTTCTCCACATCGAGAGGAGCCAGTTGAGGTGGCTCGGGCATCTGGTTAGGATGCCTCCTGGACGCCTCCCTGGTGAAGTGTTCCCGGCATGTCCCACCGGGAGGAGACCCAGAGGAAGACCCAGGACATGCTGGAGGGACTATGTTTCTCGGCTGGCCTGGGAACGCCTTGGGATTCCCCCAGAGGAGCTGCTCCAAGTGGCTGGGGAGAGGGAAGTCTGGGCCTCCCTACTTAGGCTGCTACCCCCGCGACCCGACCTCGGATAAGCGGAAGAAAATGGATGGATGAATGGATGGACAATGAGATAGAACTCAACTACTCACCTGGTGACACACATGCAGACACACTAACAGGAGGAGGAAGCAGTAAGCTTGGTCTTCATAACACGAAAGCCAGAACAGCACGCTTAACACAATCTGCTGCTCACGACAACCAAACCCCACACGGGTTGTGAGCCATGTAGTGGGAGCGTGAAGAAGAATCCAAGTGCCAGAACAGGCATTGTTACTTCATTTTATACTCCACCCACTTATCCAACAGGAAGTGACATTTCCCTAGCCAGGTATATCAGGAAGTGACATTTGCCTAGCCAGGTATATTTCTATACTGCTACATAGACTTCATTTGATAAATGTTTATTGTAACTGCAAGATAAATAAATAAAGCATACTGGGTAAATGATGGTTATCAGCAAAAGGCTTTAAGCAACATTTATCCACCCTGAAGGACAATATCTAAAGATCAACTCTTTTAAATGAAACCAGAGCACACTGACAGAGAGGAGAATGTAGAAACGACCCAGCCTGTGGATGGACAACGAAGTTGCTTTATGGATTAGAAAACCTTTGTTTAGCCTCTTAGCTTTCACACTAGTGACAACACTATATTGCCACATATATTAACTCGGCAAAAGTGTTTATATTGAATGTCCTTCCAATCACAACCTTCACCATTTACTCACGCTAGGGACTGGCATGCAGGGCAGTAGCTGGTTTAAGATATATAAAAATAACTAAACCATAGATTAAACAATGTTATTTAAGCGTTGTCAGCCATCTAGATTTTTAATTAGCATTCAGCATGTATTAAGAATTGTATTCATTCTTGTTTATTTTATTTAAAAATAGGGACAATGTGCAAATAAAACATTAAAAAGATGCTTTGCACCAGATTTAGCTTAAGCTAATTTTCATCTGTAGTTCCTGAACAACAAAATGTAATCTAAAATCAAAACATACAGCAATAATCCATACAAGTTATAGATATAATTACTATACAACTGATGTGAGCTTTGACCAAAACTAAGTATATTTTAGTGTCTTAATAATTATTGAGGTGCAACCATATTTTATTAGCCATATTTAATTTTTGTTTAGCATTCAGAATGTGTTTAAGATTTATTGACAAAGAATTGGCCCAAATAATGGAGAGAAAACCCAAAAACAGGCAATATGGATGCATTTAGAAAGGACATGGTGGTTGTTGGAGTGAGGTCAGAGAGTGCAGAGGACTAACTAGTAGTCAGTTCTGTTCATAACTTTTAGAGAGATAGTTTCGGAATGCAGTCAGAAGCAGAAGGAGTCTAGTTCAGTGACCTCAAGGTTTGATCTCTGCTATTTAAATACAATGTGGTCCTGTAGGCATCATCATACCACGATCTTCGGCTCTCACTGAAGTAGTTCACAGCTGAGTGTTAAGCAACTAGGATGATGATCATCATCTCCAAATCTGAAGCCATGGTCCTCAGTCAGCAAAGGGTGGATTGTGCCCTTTGGATTGTGAGTGAAGTTCTACCTCAAGTGAAGGAGTTCCAGTATCTTGGGACTTAGTTTGTGAGTGATGGAGGAATGGAGAATGACATTGATAGCTTGATGGGGCTTCTTCAGTGTTGATGACTCTGTACCCATCTGTTGTGGTGAATAGGAAGCTGAGCTCTAAGGCAAAACTCCCTGTTTACAGGTTGTTTACATTCCTACCCTCATCTCAAGCCACAAACTTTAGATAGTGACCAAAATAATGAGACTGCAGATAATAGCAGTTTAAATGAGTTTTCAGGACTCTCTTAGAGATAGGGTTAGAAGTTCAGTCATCCAGGAGAGACTTGGAGTAGAGATACTGCTCCTCCACATCGAGAGGAGCCAGCTGAGGTGGTTCAGGCATCTGGTAAAGAAGCCTTGTGGAAGCTACCCTAGGGAGGTGTTTCAGGCATGTACGACTGAGAGGAGACTCTGAGAAAGACCCAGGACATGCTGGAGAGACTCTAGCCGTTTTCGCATTGACCAGCCCTCAATGGCCCGGGTGGCCCCGCCCCGCCCTCTAACCCGGGTTCAGCGTGTCCGCATTTTCCTTTTTTTCCCCGGCTCCGCCCTCGTTTTGGAACCATCTCCACCGTGGTTCCATCGGGCCGCGGCCCGACGGACCCAGTTTGACGTCATGTACTGCTCACATTTGATTCGTTGTTTGCAGCAGGGGCTGGACTGCTGCGTGTAGGGGCGGGACCAGAGGGCGGGACTAGGTACGTGTTGAGTCATCAACTGCGACTGATGTTAACCTCGCGTTCTAACAACAACCTCCATTTTAGAAAACAGCATGTCTACCTCCCAAGCCCCCGTTGCGTGCGTTCCGTGGTCAAATGATGAAGTAAGCTTCTTCCTAAATTACCTCGCAGACGAGCGTGTGCAGAGGGAGCTGGACAGCAGCACACGAAATTAAAAAGTGTTCAAGCGTGCGTCTGAGGAAATGGCTGTGGCTGGCTTCACTCGGACCTCCAAGCAATGCCGGGAGAAGCTAAAGAAGATGAAATCAGACTACCGGACCATGAAAGACCATAACGGTAAAAGTGGAAGAGGAAGGAAGGATTGGCGGTGGTTCAGTAAAATGGACGAGATCTTTGGAAAACGGCCATCCAGCAACGGTAGCCAAATGGCCCTCGACTCAGCCACCCAAATGTTGGAGAGCGAGATGGAAGGTGAGCTGTTGTTACTTGTGTTTATTAGTCATCTTATGTCTTCCTAAATAAACTCAAAAACGTGTACAGTCTGCTGAGTTTGTGGCTACTTTTCTGGCTAGCTATTGTTAAGCCACGCTTGCGGCAGCAGCTAGCCTCTTAGCACAACAGGCTAGCTAGCCTAGCACAACAGGCTAACGTAGTTCGTGTAACGTGTGTTTTTTCTTCTAAATTAGATCATTCGATGCCGTCTTCAACGCCAGCAGAAACTCCTGAGTCCTCTTCTACCGCCTCAGATGAGCAGACGGATGAATTGTGTTCACAACCAACCACACCACCACCAGTGTGCTCAGCTGGGAGGGCCTCAACTCCGGACTCCGCAGCCTCGACTTCACGTGCTCAGCCAGGTGGGCTCAGTGTTTGTTTATGTAATGAAAATAACCCGCAAAAAAAAATAAATGTAATTCTAGCATAAAGACTGAACTTCTAACTAACTAGCAAACTAACAATAACTTTTGAAGTACGTATAACTGTAGACAACTTTCTAGTTGTTCTCCAAATGTGGGTATGTGATTTAATAAATCAATGTTTGGCATTTTAATAAATAAATTAATAAATACGTATCCGACACAAAACAATACATACTTAAATAAAAGTAGAAATATATGTCCTACATAATTCTTAAGAAAACAAATGCATATTTATTTCAGCGAGCAGCATTACATTGATAAGAAAAAGGAGAAGCTGAAAAAGGCAAAGCAAAACATTTTAATATATTGACAGAAAATCATGTGTTAAAAGTAATAAAAGGAATATATATATATAATAATAATAATAATAATTGTCTAATCTTGTCATCTGCGTATGTTTCCCATACACAGACGAAATTCGTCTCTGCATTTAACCCAACCACCTACCAGGTGGTGCAGTGAGCAGCCATAGAAGGCGCTCGGGGAGCTGGAGAAATAGGTGTGCACTCATAGACACCCCAAGGTGTGTAGTGGCCGGGACGCGAACCCGCGTCCTTCGGGTCCCAAGTCAAACGCCCTAACCACTACACCATCTTATATATATATATATATATATATATATATATATATATATATATATATATATATATATGATGAATATATATATTTCTGCTTTTGTTTATTATCATGTCAGCTTGTTCCTTCATAGACAGAAGTATTTCCAAATGTGTGTGTAATGTGCAATGCTCTGTGCCGGTTTTCAGGTATGCGTTTCAGGAAACGCACACGCAACACCTCATATGCAGATTACATCCTGGCAATGCATGAGGAGTCTCGTGAGGACCGTATACAACGGGACCGCCATATGGACCAACAGATGCAGATGTTTGACCGGCAGGTGGAGGTCTTGGACCGGCAGGTGGAGAAGTTGGCAGAGGAAGGACAGAAGGATCTGGAGCAGGAGGCCAGCATCCGTCTACAGGAGTTGGTGAACTGGAAGGCAGACGCAGGGAGCTTGAGCCGCATAGCCGACTCCTTTGCCAAGCTTGTGGATGTGCTGGCTGCCAGAAAGTGAATTATTTGATAAAAGCCTTAAGATTTTATCCTTCTTCATATACTTTTAAATATCGGGTGTGCATTTTTGGGTTGTTGGGTGGAAAAGCTGTTTATTTCACAGTCTTCCTTCTAAGTTGTTTGTCTACGCTATCATTCTTCTGCAATAAAGTGATTCCTTAAAATTTCGCTTTACTTGCACATGGCTGTGAACAGCAAACACACATAAATAAATTTAATGCAGATACATGTATAGTATATATGCTGTATACAGTACATACACTGTACACAGCACATATACTGTATGCAGCACATATATTCTATATATACTGTATATGCACTGTATATATACTGTATACAGTATATGTATTGTGAATATACTGTATGCAGTTGACATACTGCATGCAGTTTTTTATACTTTATAGACAGTATATGTACTGTATACAGTACATGTACAGTATATATACTGCATGCAGTATGTCAACTGCATACAGTATATTCACAATACATATACTGTATGGAGTATATATACTGTATACATATACAGTATATATAGAGTATACGTACTGCATACAGTATATGTACTGTATACAGTTATACTGTATACAGTACATATACTGTATATATAATGCATGAAGTATATAAACTGCATGCAGTATATTCACAATACATATACTGTATACAGTACGTATACTGTATGCAGTACACATACTGTATATATACTGTATATGTATACAGTATATGTATTGTGAATATACTGTATGCAGTTGACATACTGCATGCAGTTTTTATACTTTATAGAGTATATAGACAGTATATGTACTGTATACAGTGCATATACTGTATACATACTGCATGAAGTATATAAACTGCATGCAGTATATTCACAATACATATACTGTATACAATACGTATACTGTATGCAGTACACATACTGTATATGTATTGTATACAGTATATATACTTCATACAGTATATATACTGCATACAGTATATTTATTGTGAATATACTTTGTGCAGTTGACATACTGCATGCAGTTTATATACTGTATAGAGTTTATGTACTGTATACAGTATATACTGTATGCAGTTGATATACTGTATGGTTTATATAATGTACAGAGTATATATTGAGTATATGTACTATATACAGTATATGTACTTTATGCAGTTTATATACTGTACAGAGTACATATACTGTATAGAGTACATATACTGTAGAGTATATATACTGTATAGTGTATATATACTGTACATGTATATGACAGTGTACGAATAGTATGTTATATATTTAAAATACTTATGTGTATTGAAC
>JBBPBX010112212.1:0-10625 GCA_038048925.1 Garcialebias charrua
AGAAGTATTAGAAAATGGCTGTACTAAAACAATGTTTATTTGTGGTGATTTCAATATCGATCTGGGGAGTTTAAAAAATTCTTATAATATCAGTACTTTTGTTGATTCAATGCATACATTCAATCTTTATCCATTGATATTGAAACCTACAAGGATTACATCGCACAGTGCAACAATACTGGATAATATTTTCACAAATACTTATACTGTACTAAATACATTTTAATGACTGTTCCACCAAACTGTTCCAAACAGCAGCGCTGCTAGCATCAAACGTAGTTCATTGTTGATGTTTCAGACGTGTTTTCTCCGGTAAGTTGATGAAAATACAATTTTCTTTTGCCCTTGTGAAGCGTTTAAAACGTCTAAAAATGCTTAAGAAAAAACGCATAGTGTAGTGCTCACGCCACTAGGTGGAGCTGCAGGATAAGAAATAAAGAGGAGAATGGTAGAAGGAATGTCAGTTTGTTACGGCTCAATAATTACTGAAAAACGCTGGACAAAGTAAGAAAAGTCGTTTTTTTGTGTCATGTTGCGCCAGTAGCTGCTCAAATTGACTGACAGCGACGAGCTGTTTGGAACAATTGAGAGCTACATGAACCACGTGACCGCCTGTCGGCGAGTTCAAAGAGTGTCGGAACTCTCTCTCTCTTTAGGGCTTTGGGTAATCAGTTTACAGTCGCTGGTTTCCATTTGAATATTGTCACAGAGCACATTTCAAACAGTCAGTGGAGATAAATATTGAGTTGGTCTAATCCCTGGATGAAACCAGACTGAGGCAGAAGGATGGAACCAGACGCCACGTGAAAAAGAAAAGGTAAGGTTCATGTCTCGTCTCCTAAAAAGAAACAGACTAAAAACTGTTGGAACAAAGATAAGAAGTCGTGAAGGAGGAAATCAAGTGATGAGATCAGAACTCTACCGGGAGATGTTCTGTAACTGATCGACACATTTCGTTGTAAACAAAGTCGAGATATATTTACTAACACGTTTTATGAAAACCCTAAGGAGTCTGAGTTACAGAAACCCCCAAACATGATTTTATTCATGTAGAAATTGTGTTAAAAGCTTAAAATGTTTAATCAACGTCTGGAACATATGTTAACAGCTGTCATGTGTTAGAAGGTTGAGATGTGTGGACGTGGTCTGGACTCACTCAGTTCAAACACTCTTGTCAACTGCTTAAATGACATTAAGCACTGGCTCTCTCAAAACTTCCTCCACCTAAACACAGATAAAACTGAATGCATTTTATTTGGTGCACCTGATGACACCAGCAACATCCTTCCCAGTCCCAGTGTTGGTTTTCCCCTCCCCCACTTCAACCCGGTGGTCAGAAATCTTGGAGTGCAGCTTGACTCCAACTTAAAGTTTGATAAACAGATCAGTTCTGTTGTCAAGACCAGCTTCTTTCAGCTCCGTCTGCTCTCCAAAGTCAAGTCATTTCTCAGCCGTGGTGATCTGGAGAAGGCCATCCATGCCTTTGTGACCTCCAGACTTGATTATTGTAATGCTTTGTATGTTGGTATTAATCAATCCTCCATCTCCCGTTTACAGCTTGTACAGAACTCTGCCGCGCGCTTTTTGACCAACACACGAAAATATGAACACATCACTCCTGTCCTGTCCTCTCTACACTGGCTCCCGGTTCAGTTCAGGATACAGTTCAAGCTGCTGCTGTTTGTTTTCAAAGCTCTGAATGGACTTGCACCTCTCTACATCTCAGAACTTTTGAAAGTCCATCAGCCCAGCAGAGCTTTACGATCTGCCAGTCAACACCTGCTGGAGGTGCCTCGCTCAAGGTACAAACAATGGGGAGACCGGTCATTTTCTGTTGCCGGCCCAAAAGCCTGGAACAGTCTCCCCCTTGAGCTGCGTGCCACCTCTGATCTGACTCTGTTCAAAACCAGACTGAAGACCCACTTGTTCAAAAAAGCTTTCAGTGTCTTTTATTACTTTGGTATTTTAGTATGTAGCTTTTTTATTTCCATTGCCTCCTTCTATTGCTGTTGCATTTATTCTATTTTCACTGATTTATTGTACCAGTTTATACTTTTTTTTTTACCCTGTTAAACACCTTGGTCAATGCAAGGCATTGTAGGAAGGTGCTATACAAATAAAGTTTATTATCATTATTATTATGGACTGGAACGTGTGGCAGACCTGGGCCACAGCAGCTTTGTGCTTCTTCATCAGCTCGTTGAGGTCCTCCTGGTCCTCCTCCATCCTCGACTGCAGCTCGTTCTTCTCTCGCTGCAGCCGGCTCAGCTGCTCCTCCAGCTAAAAGACAGGAAGACAACAGACCTAAGAAAAGAACTGATTGCATCACATCAGGACTAAAGCTGTGTTCACAAGAAGAGAAACACAAACGATGTTCAGTTGTTCTAAACCAACAAACAACTCAACTTCATGCCAAGGAAACAAACACAGCTCTGCTTTGGTTGTCCAAGGATCCCATAGTCCTTCAGAACAGCTCTTCGCACCCCCTGGTTCCCTGCCACTAAGTACCTCTGAAACATCTCACATGGTAATGACTTCATTCAAACTCTTCCTCCTCCAGACTCTCCTTTCACCATCCAACCATTTCTCAAGTCTGGGGAACAGTTTACCACATAAGCCAAGCATGACGTAGGACAGGGCTTTCTAAATACTCTAGTGTAAAATGATCTATGAAGGAGTATACAGTATTCCATTAAAATATAAAACACTGAACTGTAGAGCGTGCATGATGTGGACACTGAATGTTGGGAAGCATCCTGAAGTGGTTCAGCCTTGGACCTGAACAGCTAATGGGAACATACATGACTGAAACTGTCAGGAAGTAAAGTTCATGAAAAGAGCCAAACAGACAAATCTGCATGTCAAACTTAAACGTAGTTACTTATAAAGTAAATACGTGTCATTATGCACTGTCTGAACATCAACTAAATAGGAAACTGTTTCATTTATTTTAAGTATTGACAACGTTTGGACACATTCACACACAAACAGCAAGTCCAGAACATATCTGTGTATTTCATGTGTATTCCACATGTATTCTGAGAGTAAATTTCATCTTAGCAGGTGCTTATCAGAAAACACTGTACTGTAACTAAATTTAATCAATCTCTTCCATCAATGTTTCCCTCTGTCTTGCAGAGTAATGCATCAGAGAACAGTGACTTAGATCATCTAGTTGATAATTTTACAACTTCGACGCAAACTTCACTTGGTAAAATTGCTCTAAAAGGGCTACAGCGTTGGTGTTTTTCCCATTTGTTGTGTAGACAGACTGTAAAAATGCACATTATGTTATACTTTATTTTATTTTTTCTTCTTTCTATTGAGTTCTGTATTTCTACTAGAACCTCTCCCTCTGAGATACGTCAAGGTGCACTTCAGGCACCAGAAATAACCAAAATCTGGGGCAAATTCATTTACATGCTACACGTTTCTTTTTAAATCCTTCATGAGTGCTGATAAAAGCTCTGAGTTCAGCAAGTCAAAAACATTTAGGAAAAACATGATGGAGAAGAGCTGATCTCCTGCACCAAATATTCATCTAAAAGCAGTCTGGTCACATCTGTAATTATAAAACAGACCACACCAGCCATCTGTGGACGAACACCAACCTTTAAAAAAAAGAAAAAAGTGTATAAACACAACAGTTACACACAAAGGAGCAACCAGCTTGTCTCTGCAACAATTGTTTTACAGAGCTTTAATTATTAACAACCTCTAAAGAGACTGCAGCGTTGTACAAATGTTTTTTTTACTTTTAACAACTAATCTAAAGGTGAGGGCAGAACTACCTCGCTGTCCTTTCCTTCATCACTGCTCTAGACTTGCTGCTTGGATAATTAATGAGCTTTAAACAGAGCATGAACCAAACTTTACAATATTCTATGAGCTTTAATAAATAAACCATACATTTATTTTGTCAGGAAGGAGAAGAAAGAAAACTTCAGACTGAGGGATAAAGGACAGAAAGACACATGTGGGAGTTGAAAAGGACAAAAGGTCCTTTGACCAACACAGAAAACAGACTACCAGAGAAATGGACATAAAAACTCAGACAAACGTCACGGTACAAAACAAAGGTTAGATGGAGAGAAATGTGAGACAGAAAACCAAAGAATATCTTTCAGATCATTTGAATATAATGAATGATGAAGAAACAAACATGTTGTCAAGCTCTGCAGATGCATCATGTTCACCAGGTGAAAGATTCAGATTGTTTGATTTTATTTTATTTAAGCTTTATTCATTCAGACAGTCTCACTGAGTCACGAGGACTTACCCAGCATCCTGGTTCAGCTTATTTACAATGATCCCATCATGACCTTTAACCTTTAACCTACTAATTCAAGCCTGTAGAGTCTGAGATGTGAGGGGGGTGTTTTTCTGAGCATTACACAGCCTGACCTTCGGGGTGAGGTCAAACTCTGTATGATTGTTGAGTCAAAAAAAGATTAAAAATGACCTTTGACCTTTCCCAGATTGCTGGGTAGCAGCAGTTGCTTCATTGGTGTGATTGCTGATGTCTTTACAGCTGTTTTGTTTATTAAAAACAATGATTTGGTGGAATGTGTTGTTTATTTTTGTTGACTTTATGTTAAAAGTGAATAATTGCACAATGTGCCAGATCAGTTTGATCTTGAGTGAATAATTAAAATCGTTGGACTGGAAGGAGGACGACTTGTTCGTACGACTGTAAACTGAACTGAAAGGACAATGTTTCTTCAGAGCAGACAGAAAGATGGAGGCACGTGCACTTACCGCCTGTTTAGCTTTGGAGGTGTCCTCCATGTGAACATGCAGGTCATCAATCTCCACCTCCATGGCTTTGCGAGCTTTGACTGCGGCTGCGCACGTGAACTCGGACTCCTCCAGCTGCAGCGGACACACAAAACATTCATCACTTCAACCCTGATTCATGCAGGCTCGAACACAAACAACAGAATAATGTTCAAATACAACACAGTGGAGCAGTGGTTGGAGCTGCTGCCGCTCAGGGACAGGCTTTGAAAAAACACGCAGGATGTAAAAACTAATAAATAAAAAGAGTTGTAAAAGAATACAACGCCTTTACTTATCAAATGCATGGCCAAGCACAGAGTTGAACGTGTGTGAGTGCTGTGTTAGTGCAGGTGGAGACACACCTGGTTCTTCAGCTGAGCGATCTCTCTCTTGCTGGGAGCGTTGTTCTTGATGTGGTCCAGCATGATCTGAGCATCGGCCAGCAGAGCCTTGGTCCTCTTCAGGTCCTTCCTCAACCGCTTCTCAGTGTCCACGTCAGCAACTCGCTCCTGGAGAACAGGTGCACGAGTCAGGTGAGTCAGATGGAGAACAGGTGCACGAGTCAGGTGTAGAACAGGTGCACGAGTCAGGTGAGTCAGATGGAGAACAGGTGCACGAGTCAGGTGAGTCAGATGGAGAACAGGTGCACGAGTCAGGTGAGTCAGATGGAGAACAGGTGCACGAGTCAGGTGAGTCAGATGGAGAACAGGTGCACGAGTCAGGTGAGTCAGATGGAGAACAGGTGCACGAGTCAGGTGAGTCAGATGGAGAACAGGTGCACGAGTCAGGTGAGTCA
Organism: Garcialebias charrua; assembly: GCA_038048925.1. Lineage (NCBI taxonomy): Eukaryota > Metazoa > Chordata > Actinopteri > Cyprinodontiformes > Rivulidae > Garcialebias > Garcialebias charrua. The sequence continues at coordinate 5,576 of JBBPBX010112212.1, forward strand.
GATGGAGAACAGGTGCACGAGTCAGGTGAGTCAGATGGAGAACAGGTGCACGAGTCAGGTGAGTCAGATGGAGAACAGGTGCACGAGTCAGGTGAGTCAGATGGAGAACAGGTGCACGAGTCAGGTGAGTCAGATGGAGAACAGGTGCACGAGTCAGGTGAGTCACATGGAGAACAGGTGCACGAGTCAGGTGAGTCAGATGGAGAACAGGTGCACGAGTCAGGTGAGTCAGATGGAGAACAGGTGCACGAGTCAGGTGAGTCAGATGGAGAACAGGTGCACGAGTCAGGTGAGTCAGATGGAGAACAGGTGCACGAGTCAGGTGAGTCAGATGGAGAACAGGTGCACGAGTCAGGTGAGTCAGATGGAGAACAGGTGCACGAGTCAGGTGAGTCAGATGGAGAACAGGTGCACGAGTCAGGTGAGTCAGATGGAGAACAGGTGCACGAGTCAGGTGAGTCAGATGGAGAACAGGTGCACGAGTCAGGTGAGTCAGATGGAGAACAGGTGCACGAGTCAGGTGAGTCACATGGAGAACAGGTGCACGAGTCAGGTGAGTCAGATGGAGAACAGGTGCACGAGTCAGGTGAGTCAGATGGAGAACAGGTGCACGAGTCAGGTGAGTCAGATGGAGAACAGGTGCACGAGTCAGGTGAGTCAGATGGAGAACAGGTGCACGAGTCAGGTGAGTCACATGGAGAACAGGTGCACGAGTCAGGTGAGTCACATGGAGAACAGGTGCACGAGTCAGGTGAGTCAGATGGAGAACAGGTGCACGAGTCAGGTGAGTCAGATGGAGAACAGGTGCACGAGTCAGGTGAGTCACATGGAGAACAGGTGCACGAGTCAGGTGAGTCACATGGAGAACAGGTGCACGAGTCAGGTGAGTCAGATGGAGAACAGGTGCACGAGTCAGGTGAGTCACATGGAGAACAGGTGCACGAGTCAGGTGAGTCAGATGGAGAACAGGTGCACGAGTCAGGTGAGTCAGATGGAGAACAGGTGCACGAGTCAGGTGAGTCAGATGGAGAACAGGTGCACGAGTCAGGTGAGTCAGATGGAGAACAGGTGCACGAGTCAGGTGAGTCAGATGGAGAACAGGTGCACGAGTCAGGTGAGTCAGATGGAGAACAGGTGCACGAGTCAGGTGAGTCAGATGGAGAACAGGTGCACGAGTCAGGTGAGTCACATGGAGAACAGGTGCACGAGTCAGGTGAGTCAGATGGAGAACAGGTGCACGAGTCAGGTGAGTCACATGGAGAACAGGTGCACGAGTCAGGTGAGTCAGATGGAGAACAGGTGCACGAGTCAGGTGAGTCAGATGGAGAACAGGTGCACGAGTCAGGTGAGTCAGATGGAGAACAGGTGCACGAGTCAGGTGAGTCAGATGGAGAACAGGTGCACGAGTCAGGTGAGTCACATGGAGAACAGGTGCACGAGTCAGGTGAGTCACATGGAGAACAGGTGCACGAGTCAGGTGAGTCAGATGGAGAACAGGTGCACGAGTCAGGTGAGTCAGATGGAGAACAGGTGCACGAGTCAGGTGAGTCAGATGGAGAACAGGTGCACGAGTCAGGTGAGTCAGATGGAGAACAGGTGCACGAGTCAGGTGAGTCACATGGAGAACAGGTGCACGAGTCAGGTGAGTCAGATGGAGAACAGGTGCACGAGTCAGGTGAGTCAGATGGAGAACAGGTGCACGAGTCAGGTGAGTCAGATGGAGAACAGGTGCACGAGTCAGGTGAGTCAGATGGAGAACAGGTGCACGAGTCAGGTGAGTCACATGGAGAACAGGTGCACGAGTCAGGTGAGTCAGATGGAGAACAGGTGCACGAGTCAGGTGAGTCAGATGGAGAACAGGTGCACGAGTCAGGTGAGTCAGATGGAGAACAGGTGCACGAGTCAGGTGAGTCACATGGAGAACAGGTGCACGAGTCAGGTGAGTCACATGGAGAACAGGTGCACGAGTCAGGTGAGTCAGATGGAGAACAGGTGCACGAGTCAGGTGAGTCACATGGAGAACAGGTGCACGAGTCAGGTGAGTCAGATGGAGAACAGGTGCACGAGTCAGGTGAGTCAGATGGAGAACAGGTGCACGAGTCAGGTGAGTCAGATGGAGAACAGGTGCACGAGTCAGGTGAGTCAGATGGAGAACAGGTGCACGAGTCAGGTGAGTCAGATGGAGAACAGGTGCACGAGTCAGGTGAGTCACATGGAGAACAGGTGCACGAGTCAGGTGAGTCACATGGAGAACAGGTGCACGTCAGGTGAGTCACATGGAGAACAGGTGCACGAGTCAGGTGAGTCAGATGGAGAACAGGTGCACGAGTCAGGTGAGTCAGATGGAGAACAGGTGCACGAGTCAGGTGAGTCAGATGGAGAACAGGTGCACGAGTCAGGTGAGTCAGATGGAGAACAGGTGCACGAGTCAGGTGAGTCAGATGGAGAACAGGTGCACGAGTCAGGTGAGTCAGATGGAGAACAGGTGCACGAGTCAGGTGAGTCAGATGGAGAACAGGTGCACGAGTCAGGTGAGTCAGATGGAGAACAGGTGCACGAGTCAGGTGAGTCAGATGGAGAACAGGTGCACGAGTCAGGTGAGTCAGATGGAGAACAGGTGCACGAGTCAGGTGAGTCAGATGGAGAACAGGTGCACGAGTCAGGTGAGTCAGATGGAGAACAGGTGCACGAGTCAGGTGAGTCACATGGAGAACAGGTGCACGAGTCAGGTGAGTCAGATGGAGAACAGGTGCACGAGTCAGGTGAGTCAGATGGAGAACAGGTGCACGAGTCAGGTGAGTCAGATGGAGAACAGGTGCACGAGTCAGGTGAGTCAGATGGAGAACAGGTGCACGAGTCAGGTGAGTCAGATGGAGAACAGGTGCACGAGTCAGGTGAGTCACATGGAGAACAGGTGCACGAGTCAGGTGAGTCACATGGAGAACAGGTGCACGAGTCAGGTGAGTCACATGGAGAACAGGTGCACGAGTCAGGTGAGTCAGATGGAGAACAGGTGCACGAGTCAGGTGAGTCAGATGGAGAACAGGTGCACGAGTCAGGTGAGTCAGATGGAGAACAGGTGCACGAGTCAGGTGAGTCACATGGAGAACAGGTGCACGAGTCAGGTGAGTCACATGGAGAACAGGTGCACGAGTCAGGTGAGTCAGATGGAGAACAGGTGCACGAGTCAGGTGAGTCACATGGAGAACAGGTGCACGAGTCAGGTGAGTCAGATGGAGAACAGGTGCACGAGTCAGGTGAGTCAGATGGAGAACAGGTGCACGAGTCAGGTGAGTCAGATGGAGAACAGGTGCACGAGTCAGGTGAGTCAGATGGAGAACAGGTGCACGAGTCAGGTGAGTCAGATGGAGAACAGGTGCACGAGTCAGGTGAGTCAGATGGAGAACAGGTGCACGAGTCAGGTGAGTCAGATGGAGAACAGGTGCACGAGTCAGGTGAGTCAGATGGAGAACAGGTGCACGAGTCAGGTGAGTCAGATGGAGAACAGGTGCACGAGTCAGGTGAGTCAGATGGAGAACAGGTGCACGAGTCAGGTGAGTCAGATGGAGAACAGGTGCACGAGTCAGGTGAGTCACATGGAGAACAGGTGCACGAGTCAGGTGAGTCACATGGAGAACAGGTGCACGAGTCAGGTGAGTCAGATGGAGAACAGGTGCACGAGTCAGGTGAGTCAGATGGAGAACAGGTGCACGAGTCAGGTGAGTCAGATGGAGAACAGGTGCACGAGTCAGGTGAGTCAGATGGAGAACAGGTGCACGAGTCAGGTGAGTCAGATGGAGAACAGGTGCACGAGTCAGGTGAGTCACATGGAGAACAGGTGCACGAGTCAGGTGAGTCACATGGAGAACAGGTGCACGAGTCAGGTGAGTCACATGGAGAACAGGTGCACGAGTCAGGTGAGTCAGATGGAGAACAGGTGCACGAGTCAGGTGAGTCACATGGAGAACAGGTGCACGAGTCAGGTGAGTCAGATGGAGAACAGGTGCACGAGTCAGGTGAGTCACATGGAGAACAGGTGCACGAGTCAGGTGAGTCAGATGGAGAACAGGTGCACGAGTCAGGTGAGTCAGATGGAGAACAGGTGCACGAGTCAGGTGAGTCAGATGGAGAACAGGTGCACGAGTCAGGTGAGTCAGATGGAGAACAGGTGCACGAGTCAGGTGAGTCACATGGAGAACAGGTGCACGAGTCAGGTGAGTCACATGGAGAACAGGTGCACGAGTCAGGTGAGTCAGATGGAGAACAGGTGCACGAGTCAGGTGAGTCAGATGGAGAACAGGTGCACGAGTCAGGTGAGTCAGATGGAGAACAGGTGCACGAGTCAGGTGAGTCAGATGGAGAACAGGTGCACGAGTCAGGTGAGTCACATGGAGAACAGGTGCACGAGTCAGGTGAGTCAGATGGAGAACAGGTGCACGAGTCAGGTGAGTCAGATGGAGAACAGGTGCACGAGTCAGGTGAGTCAGATGGAGAACAGGTGCACGAGTCAGGTGAGTCAGATGGAGAACAGGTGCACGAGTCAGGTGAGTCACATGGAGAACAGGTGCACGAGTCAGGTGAGTCACATGGAGAACAGGTGCACGAGTCAGGTGAGTCAGATGGAGAACAGGTGCACGAGTCAGGTGAGTCAGATGGAGAACAGGTGCACGAGTCAGGTGAGTCAGATGGAGAACAGGTGCACGAGTCAGGTGAGTCAGATGGAGAACAGGTGCACGAGTCAGGTGAGTCAGATGGAGAACAGGTGCACGAGTCAGGTGAGTCAGATGGAGAACAGGTGCACGAGTCAGGTGAGTCAGATGGAGAACAGGTGCACGAGTCAGGTGAGTCACATGGAGAACAGGTGCACGAGTCAGGTGAGTCACATGGAGAACAGGTGCACGAGTCAGGTGAGTCAGATGGAGAACAGGTGCACGAGTCAGGTGAGTCAGATGGAGAACAGGTGCACGAGTCAGGTGAGTCACATGGAGAACAGGTGCACGAGTCAGGTGAGTCAGATGGAGAACAGGTGCACGAGTCAGGTGAGTCAGAT